>JAPYZM010001182.1:0-41629 GCA_030522845.1 Psyttalia concolor
TCATCAAACTGACCAGGCTCCCATTTACCGTGTACTGGAATTTCGCCGTTAAGTCATCAAACTGGCCATCTTACAAACATATATATATATATATATATAATACACTCATTAATAGAAGAAAATTGAAAATGCTGATATACCATTATACACTCTTGTGTGCGCATAGCTGCAATGCAATAATTACATCAATATTCATTATTCAAATAACATATGATTTCAATAAATATACACATGATATTGTGATGCTCACAAAAGCACATAACACAATTTACTGAAATTGTAAAAAAAAAATGAAAAAAGGAGAAAAAAAATTATTGAAGAAAAAACATTTCATGTGATTTTGGAAAGTTATATTTCTTATTTCCTGCCAATTGTTTTATTTGTAACGTTGTTCTTTGTTCTTTTACAATAAATTAAAAATTAAAATGACATACATTGTGAATTTTTTTGCTGCTTAATAAATATTATTCTGAATCACTGTCATTATTAAAAGATTTTTGGGTCTTTGGGAGTCCTTCTTGAAATTCTAAGACGTGCTGAACAGGCCTCGGTGTTCCGTCTTCGCCTATAGTGCATGGCTGAATTAATCCATTTCTAAAAAACAAGCACATTTTTTTTTGTGAATCATTGTCACGTATTACTTTATAAATATCTCGGGAATGTCTAGATTCACCGAGAAATAATTTTCGTAAAAGATACTTTTTTCAACTGTCCATTTTGTAACACTATTGAAAAATACTTAATATAATAGTAAATCAGTTAATATCAATCACTACTTAATAAAATATTAAATCACTCTGAAGGAAAATACTGAGTAGTTCCTAGCAAAGATTATAGAATTGTTTATAACATATGTCTAATCACAAATTATGAGGATTTTTCGTCTGCACTAGCCACAATAATTTTTTAGTTCTCGCATCATTAGCTCGGGCTGGTTATTTCACTTGTAAATTGATGGACTTACTCTGTCAATTGGCTGATAAGATTTACGAGTTTCATTGCTTCATACTCCTTTTGTTCCTCAGTCATTCCCTCAAGTGGATTGGGCTTAACTTCCTCGTAGCAACCAGTAACTGGATTTATATTTTCCTTGTATTTTGCATACTCCTCAGTATCACTCTCTCCGGATTCCGATGAATATTCTGTTTCCCTTTGTACTCCACCCAATAATCCCTTATTAGCGAACATTCCTGCTGCATTGCCATAGCCAGTGTATTTGATCATCCTCCCTACTACAAATCAATGGATTAAAAATTGCCAAATGCATTTTGATTTTAGAACTACTCTCCAGTATTTTCTCCAATTTATGAGTGAATATGTGAATGGATAAATTGTTATGAGAACTTTTTAAAATTGATTTTTTTTTCTATTAAAAAAAAATTTTCTTCTCAATTTGAAATATGTGGATTCATCTCACCATTCTCCTTACAAAGAACGAATAAAAATTCAGCCACAAGATTTCTAATTTCAGTAATCGGACTCGTTAACAATTTGCATAATTTCCCTCTGAGATGAGGATCCTCCTCTGGTCTATGCATCACATCCTGTCCTTTTAAAGAGGGCAGAATCTGCTGCCTAATCCATTTTCGTATCAATCTTTGACTTCTCGTTATATTCAACAGGGCTGTAACAACTGGGGTAATATTGTCAATTGAAGGCTGAAGATTATCCAGTCTTTTGTCCAAAAACAATAATAGTTGATGGACTGCTGTCATGTCCATATTCTCATAAACGGAACAACCCATACGATTTTTCATTGACACTGCCGGGGGAATAATTGGGCCAAAACAGCTCAATGGGATGACAGTGAGTAAATTCACAGTATGACTGTGCACTTGATCCATTTTCGATTTCATCAATAATAATCTGTACAGAACGTTCACCAATTTTTCGTGCTGGAGTTTCAGATAATCTGTTGAAGCATCCAAGTCTATATATAAATTGAAAAGTGCTTTCAATACTTCACAAACAATCTCAATATAGTTTTCTGTTAATTCATTAGTCTCTTCTGATTTCATTTCGTTAGATAATTTATCGAGAGTTGTTATCAATTCGACGTCAGCTTTCACTTCGTTCCTCAATGTATTCCGACACGATGACTTATATGCTGTGACCAGAAATAAAAGTCTCATGTCGAATAATAACCCAATGTTGTAAGTGAATGGGCATTTCGAATTTTGATACGCCAGTCTCTTGACTAGATTTTTCAGACATTCAGTCTTTGGTAGTTGTATTTGAACAAGTTCAGAATTATAAACTACATTGCAGAGGAGCTTCAATGCTTCTACAATATCTGTAAACATAAAAAAAACATAATTTATTTTTTATTTCTTTCGATATACATTCTCGCCATGAAAAAACGAGTGTCACAATGTAAAAACATTAGTTTATATATATATATATTTTGTTTATATTTATTTATATTGCAAAGCGATGAAGTTTTGCATACCTACATCATAAGATAGTTCTAAATGATCGTCTGAAAGGGCTGCTTTATGAATAATTGTGCTCAATCTTTCATCCGTTACCAATTGATTCAAATCTTTTTTATCGCGGCTGCAAAATTAAATAAATTAAATAAACTAATTGTCCATGGACGAGATATGGAAAATTATATACACAATAAGAACCTAAGGATTCTGAGTGCCTCCAAGCATTTAGGATGAATATTAACTTCATCCTTATTAGATAAAATTCTGAAGACACCATCCCAAACTGCAAATCGTAAATCATCTTTATCCACAAACTCCTCGAAGGTCATCCTCTTGGCATACTAAACCCCAAAGACATGCAAAACAATGTCAATTAATGAAAGCTAATCGTTGAGATCATTTATTAACTGAGTAATTTAATCACCTAAATTTGTATGCATTCATTCCAAAATAACCTTTTTACTCTGATTGAACAATTAATTTTTTTAATAGATGAACTAGAAAAAAAAACAACGAAATAACTGAACAATGGAAATTAGAAAGATTTCTATATTATATTTTCATATAGTAATTAATAAGCAAGAATTGAATTATTTAAAATTTTGGTTAGTTAGAGAGAAACGAAACTCATGATCATTCCAGTGCTTACATCATGGCAAAAACGTTCCAAACATTTTTCTATCCCCTTTCGTTCTGTCTTGGTGACAATTTCAATGAAATCTTCCATTGCAGCAGGCACTACTTCTGACTCTGAGCTCTGCTCTGTTGTTGAACCTCCACAAAGCGACACTCAGTGAGCGAGAATTTGTGACATTTAGGGCATGAAAAAGAACTTCTCTTTTACAATATCTTACTAATACCTAGCAAATTTACAAACCTAATATATGACAAGGGATTAAAACGAATTTCTAAAGCTCCTAGAATTCACGATATTCGACAACAAAACGGATATCCGGATATCAAGTAAAATCACATGTGTTTTCACGTTTACATGTTACGATCGTTGGGAGGGGATTTAAATCAAGATGGCTGGCGCCATGGAGAATTAGTGGTGGAGGTTTGACGTACGTATGTACGGGATAATATCGGCAGTGTGTAGTCAGTGTCCATGAGACACTGGGTACTCTAATACTTTGTCTATTATTGAGAAACAATAACAACATTTCTTCGCCATTTTAAAAGCTGAAATTTTGATAGTTGCTATTTTTGGAGGAAATTTATCAATCACTCCACGCATTAAAGTAATGATGATGTGTATGGAATATCACGTGTAACTGATATGTGTCGAATCGTCGACAATAATAACTACTCATTGTTGAACTTTAAATAGGTGATAATTTATTGTACATTATTTATGTACCTCTAAAAATATTTTTGTGATGAATGCGGTTAATTAACGAACAACTATAACAAGACGAGATATAATGGTATTATATATTATATTGTTACTGTAAACTGCAGTTTCACTTGTTGGATTTATGATTTGATTGATGGAGATTCTCTGTACGAGAAATTTGAATTTTTCAGTGTCGGCATTAGAAAAAGGTGAATCACTCATTTGATTGTTCCAGAAAATGGAGATAAAAGTTTCCTCTTAGGCCTTATCAATTTTTTTTCAAGATTGAACTACAATTTAATGAAAGCTTTCGTTTCTATTTTTCATCTGGCAATGCTGTAAAATTTTTATTGCAGATATATATCAATAACGTGAGGATTATGCCAAAAATTGAGAGCCCAGTAGAATTGTTGAATTTGCTAGTGGGTCACTATGACACAAGAAGTAGAGAAGGAACGGAATTCATCGGTGTGTTTTACACCTGGAAATCAAGATGATAATGAAAGAGATGAAATACATATGTCACTGGCGCCATACATACAGACTTACCTGGCCCACAGCGGACAGGGTGTTGGATGCTGTGGAATTGGTTTGCCAGTGCCATTTGAGAGAGCAGCCCCCCGATCCTGGTGGAATCCAAAATTTGATTCTGAGATACTTGAAGAGCAGTATAAAACCAGTGCTTTTCCTCAATTGAAATTGAGATTCAGGTGAGAGGATTGAGATTGCACACAGCAGAAAAATAACCTAATACTATTTGCGGAATTCCTTATCGCAATTCTGGTTGTCATGAGATTGTACACTATTTATCTTGTTTAGGGGCTTTGCTTTATGAAGTATGTTTAATTTTCATTGACTTCCTCAGTATTTGTAAGATTTGTTCACTGAAGGTGTTTTATTTGAATTTTTAAAAAATGTCTATATTTGTTTTCGGCTCCGTTTTAATTTGACCACAAAAAAAATTTTTATATAAATCATTTTGGTGAAATATATGAAGTTGCTACTTCAACTTGAAAAAGGAAGCATCTTTGTAGAAAAAATGACAAATAATGAAAAATACCTGCCTTGATCGAGCGTTACTCCTTCGCAACATAAATAGCTCCGTTCTATCCATTTTTTCGTCTCAAGGAATCTCCCGCTCAGAGAGTTAAGCTAAAATAAAATGAACAAGAAGATAAAGAAAAAAAAAAGTTCAAATTAAACTAGCACAATTTTATAATACTTTCCTAGGAAATATCATTTGATTAACAGTAATTTTCAATATCAAATTAGTGTCTGATTGAATAGTGAAGTACATTAAAAAAACATTATGTGAGAAAATATCTTCAGAAATAAAGAAGCTCACAAAAAGTAAATAAAAAATATTTTTCAACTTTTTTTTTTACACAAGCTTACAATTACTGTTAAAAAAACTATTTGTCATTGTCATATCCACGAAAAAATTGCCACAAATGATGGTCTCAGGAGGATCTAGATCTTCTTAAGTTTGGAAATAAATCCCCCACATCAATCACCAGACAACTCTATCCTCATCTCGTCTAAAAATAAACATTCTCATTGTTCCAGATATGCACTTTTATACGTCCTTCTAATCTCCCTCTGCTGGCTCATCTACTTCATGACCTTGGGAATAAAAAGTTCAAGTGATTTGTGGCCGACAATTGCAGGCATATTCACCACAATCTTCATCCTGATATTGGGTGTGTTCTACTTGACATCAACAAGTTACTACAGGCGTAATATCTTGCCGACATCCCTTGCAGTCTCCACCTTTCTCTGTGGCTTGTCGCTGCTCCTTCTAGTCCTCGTGTCACCCTATGGAGCGACGGAAAACGAGGGCTTGAGCCTCGTAGGTCACTTCGCCCTCTGTTCAGAAATTCAACTGCTGATCTACACAGTCATTCCGATGCCCCTATACGCTTGCTTCGCAGTATGCATCACTTATTCCATCCTCTTTGAATTTCTCACTGCATATCTTTACCAACAGCACCAAAAATCCACTAATAATGAACCAATTGAATTCAACACAACTCTCCTGACTATCAGAATTCTAACACAATTATGCATCCACATTATTGGTATTCACATTCTGATAATGACATTTGTACGAATGAGAGGAACATTCATGAAAGTGGGACAATCTCTCCTTGTTCGTCGTCAATTAGAAATGGAGAAGCAATTAAAAGAAAAAATGATTCACTCGGTGATGCCCCCAAAAGTTGCAGATTGGTTGATGGAAGAGAGCGAGCGAGAACGCGAGCGAGAAGACTCGATAAAAAAAGGCTCTATTCCTTCGAATAATACAGATCTCAGGTCACTTTTCCGTCCTTTTAATATGCACTCCATGGAGGATGTATCTATCCTTTTTGCTGATATAGTTGGATTCACTAGAATGAGCTCAAACAAAACAGCGGAAGAATTAGTGGGCATTCTGAATGATTTATTCGAGAGATTTGATGAATTATGCCAGCAAAATGGTTGTGAGAAGATTTCGACTCTTGGAGATTGTTATTACTGCGTGAGTGGGTGTCCCGAGCCCAAATTGGACCATGCAAAGTGTTGTGTAGATATGGGCTTGGCAATGATCGAGGCTATCAAACAATTTGATATAGAAAGAAGAGAGGGAGTTAATATGAGAGTAGGAGTGCATACAGGAACAGTCCTTTGTGGCATTGTAGGCACCAAAAGGTTCAAATTTGATGTATGGTCTAATGATGTTACTCTTGCAAATAAATTGGAGAGCACAGGAATAGCGGGTAGAGTTCATCTCAGTGAAAAAACATTGAGTTTTCTCGGTGATGAGTACTTGACGGAGGAAGGTGATACTGTCAAGGAAGTTAAGACATTTTTTATAAAGGGTCGAAAAACAGATCTCATAAATAAATTTATGAATAATATGGGTCCAATTACAACGAGCATATCACCAATTTTACACGCACGTCAACGAGTGTCATCTTGTAATAATCAATCAAAACCTAGACAGCATTATTTACACATGGTTACTAATGCTAATAGTTATCGAATTAAGGCCAATTCATTACCAAGTATTCTGGATTCTGAGGCTGATGAATTTAATGAGGAAGAGTGCGAGGGGAGTGAATTTCAAAAGGACATCAGTCAGAGTCCTTCGAGTACAGTAAGTTATGAGAAGAAAAAGAAGAGTAAACGCTGGAGATATCTGCAGAGACAGAGGACGACAGAGGAGATGACTCCGCTCAAGTGTCAAGTCCACACAACAATTCAATTTCAAAATAATAAATCGCAAGTTATCGAGATTGAGGAGAATGTGAATAATTTGGTGGAGATGGATCCTAATCCTCGTTCCGTTAGTCCTTTATCGAACAACGGGCAAGCGCCATTAAGTCATGCCTCTTCGATTTGCAGCAGAAAAGACTCTGGAATCAGGAGCAATAGTAGACGCAGCAGCATTCAACAGCAATTATTTTTACTAAATGGATTGGCCCAGGGTGATTTGTTGGGGCAGAGAGTCAGTGGATATTATACATCAAGTTCTACACTCAATTCCAGAGAAGATCCTTCATCGTCTGGTGCACCCTCCTATCCTCCTTATCCATTTCCTCCTGCTGTCACTGATACCTTTGGAGCATGCTTTCATAAGCTGAGGAAGCAGTCTGATCTTCAGTTGATTCGGTAAGTTTGAAATTTTTTACATTTGTTATTTTCGCCATATAATAAACTTATTGCCTATTCCAGATGTGTCCAGGACAACGTATCCTCTCAACGCTCCTACTTTGTAAAGCCTCCCCTGTCTCGCGTAACTCTCTTCTTCAAGAATAAAGAAATGGAGGAGGAATATCGAGAAAATGCTCACAAGACGAGTGAGAGCCTAGGGGGCAATCCACCAACTCTAGCCACTTCGCGTTTCAACACTTACTTTGACGTCCTCGTCTCGGCCCTCGTCTACACTGCAATCACAGCATCTCTCTTACTTCTCTGCAATCCGACAATCTACTTTATCATATTCTGCACAATAGCCACAGCAATTCAAGTGTTCGTGGTAACTCTCTGTATACGTCAATTGGTTGATCCCAATTCGGCATATGCTATTGCAACCCAAAAAATCTTCAAATTCTTCACAAAATGGTATCCCTGGCATTGCTGTGGCGCTCTTCTGGTGAGCCTGCCCATCATATCGATCTTCATGAATCTCAACTGCAGAGATGGCTTTGAATCGAGTCTGACAAATCACATCGATTACTACTATTGTTATTTAATTTTCGTCGGTTTTGTACATTTTTGCAATTTTACACAGCTAAATTGTTGGATGAAAAACTTTCTCGTGACATTCACAGCAGTACTTTTTGCTATTTTTATGGTCAGTAATGTTGGAACGAATAATAATACAAAGCCAATGGATATTGCGATCAAGTCCCCCGAAACAGTGTACAATAGTTCTACTAATATGAGTAATACGATTGTTTCAATGAATTATATAGATAAGAAATATAAATTACAGTACAACGATAATTTTTATGATAAAGAGATATTTCTTGATATTGTACTACTTTTGATACTCGTGTGGTTTTTAAATCGTGAATTTGAGATTAGTTATCGTTTGAGTTTTCATGGCAATGCTGTAGCGGCAAGAGATAAATCACGTGTACAATCAATGAAAAATCAAGCTGATTGGTTGTTGCACAATATCATTCCTAAATATGTTGCAGATCAGTTGAAAACCACAGCCAAATATTCACAGAATCATAAAGCAGTAGGAATTATATTTGCTAGTATTGTTAATTTTAATGAACTTTATGATGAATCTTATCTAGGAGGTAAGGAGTACTTGAGAGTTTTAAATGAATTGATTGGAGATTTTGATGAGTTATTGGAGAAAAATGAGTTCTCCAATGTCGAGAAGATTAAAACAATTGGAAGTACATTCATGGCGGCTAGTGGGCTTAATCCACAAGTGAGAAATCAAAATAATCATAATTTTCAACATTTATTTCAACTTTTGGATTTTGCTGTTGCAATGCACAAAGTTATCTATGATTTTAATAGAGATTTGTTGGGATTCAAGCTCATACTTAGAGTGGGATTTAATTTTGGCGATGTCACTGCCGGGGTCATTGGGGCAACCAAGCTCTATTATGATATTTGGGGTGATGCTGTTAATATTGCATCCAGAATGGATTCTACGGGTGTTGCTGGCAGAATTCAATTGCCCAGTTATTGTCTTGAGGCATTGAAAGACAGATATGAGTTCGAGCCCAGAGGACAAGTTTACGTTAAGGGGAAAGATAATATGGACGTTTGTCTACTCATTGGGAAAAAGGAATGAGAGTATTTATTTATCATTTGAATTTGATGAATCAATGAGTCAATGATCTTTGGAGAAAAGTACAATGAGGAGGCAGTGAGCTTACTCAATTTTTTCATTCTTGCCGGGGAAACTGGAGGATAAATTTGTAATATTGAATCTTTGGAGAGTTCCTTTTGGCGATTTGCCATGAAATATAAACGTTTAATTTTTATTTTCTCAATAATTCAAAATTTGAATTCACTGATTTGTTTGAAATATTTACTTACCGCCTGTATTACACTAGGAAAAAGTGAGAATTTCTCTGATATTAACATTTGATGGCTTACTCTGTTTCCTTTGATTAAACTATTGTATTGCTCAGCCGACAAATTTCAATAGAACAAATTCCCTACGTAGTTCAGTCAAGACGTTTGATTTGTATAAATCTAAACAAATATTTTTCCATCGCTTATCTTTTCATTTTACCAATCTCCATGATTAATGATTAATGATTAAAATTATGGTTAAAAAAGGAGACAAAGTTCGATTATTTGCTTAATTTATGCTCAATCATTATTTATTTCATTTATCCATTTAACTGGCTTGAAAAATGAATAACTAATCTGTAAAACCGCTTATGGGGCGCCAGAATAACAAAAATTATGTTATTCTAACATTCCAACATTGATTGTAACAGTGATTGAAAAATGAGGGTGCCATATATAGTGTAATTAATGTGCCTGTTTTGTATAAAGATCTGCACAAAAACATATTGAAAAATCTCACTTTGAATCTCGAAGTTTTATCAAATGAAATTGTATTTTTCATTTTAGAAAGCAATGGAAATTGATTGATACCATATCATCCCAAATTAGCCACGAGCACCAATCATTCAAGAGTGAGCTTACTCTCCAATTGATTGGGTAAAAGAAATGTATATATTTTTTGGCATTAATATTTTAATCACGTTGACGTTTTATCGTTAAATTTTATCATTTTTGTGGATTTTTATACTTTGCATCCACACAAAACATTTTTTTTGTTGATAAACGAATGGATTGATTTGAAAAAATCATAAACTCAATAAAATAAGACTAATATGAGTGAAATGATTTTTGCATTTAGATCAATAATAATTTGAATCTACATAATTTATTTATTGAAGAAAATTATAATATACAGGCTTCTCAAATACACATTCTCTACAAAATAGGGAGAAAGTAAATTCCAGTGACTTTATTTTTTTTTTTTTACCCAAATTCGGCTATCTAATTCCGACATGTAAAAACACTCATAAAGCCAAAATTTTCTTAAAATTCTATACATAATTATTATATTTTGTATATATGTTTGTAAATGTTGTTATACTTACTCAAACCAACGATCTAATCAAATGTAATTCGAAAAAATATTTTTTTTTTCGATGAATCAATATAATAATTAAAGTCATCGGTTGTGAAGAACAAAATTGTGGCAATTTATTCTTTTTATGTTTCAAGGGTGGTTTGTTCCTTTGACATTTCATCTTTATTACAATACAATATATACAAGGTTCTTTCACTCCATTTTGTTTTGTCTTCTTCATTGTATCGGCAGCTTTACAAGCCAACTGTACTGCAGTAGCACTTGAAACACTGGCAGCATTTTCTTCCATTCATACTTGAATTTTTATTTACTTCAAACACACTTATGATCTTCATTATTTACAAATAAACCTGACCAAGATCAATTTTTTCATTCCCATTTTTTAATTTAAGAATTCATTTGAAGACTTTTTCAATTTATTTTTCTGATTTTACTCCAAATAGTACATTTCATGCCCGAGCCTTGAAAACAGATCATCCTCTCCCACGTGCAAAATTGCCTTCCGAGCCGAAGGCGAGGATGACAAACACGTGGGAGAGGGTGATATGTTTTCCATGGAGAGGCTTGGATTAGTATATTTCGTAACAAGTGAAAAAAATGGTTTTTGGCGAGTGGGAGGTTTATATCACGAGCCGAAGGCGAGGGATATAATCCCACGAGACAAAATTATTTTCATCACGCTGTGTCGGAAAAGTAATTTTTCAGTCACTCGACGCGAAGCGGACTTTTTCGACACATTGAGATGAAATAGTATATTTCGTAACATGTGAAAAAAATGGTTTTTGGCGAGTGGGAGGTTTATATCACGAGCTGAAGGCGAGTGATATAATCCCACGAGTCAAAAACCACTTTTTTCACGTGTTACTACGGCAAAATATGATGCCGGATGGGCGTTATGGGGTTTTTTGCTCGCGTGGTGTTTGGCAAACCGAGCCGAAGGCGAGGTGGCCAACCACCACGCGAGCAAAAAACCCCATAACGCCCATCCGACAATATACTATTTCATCTCAATGTATCGGAAAAGTTACTTTTCCGACACAGCGTGATGAAAAAGTTTTTTTCGCAACAGATGCCACTTCTCTTTAATTTGAAAAATTGGACAAAATAAATTCCCATATTTTCATTTTACAAGTTTCTAGTTGCTCTTTGTTTATCTCAAATTTATGTTTTACCAATGTACAACCCAGATTAATTAAGTTGGTAGATGTATATCATCACTCCAAGAACCCCATTTTTTTTTCTTGAATCTCGTGTGCTATTTGCTTTTTGGAGTAGATTATGGATCTAAAAATTCCGCTTGTCAGAAAGGATTCGTTTGCGTGTTACGGGTTCCGAGACATCACTTACCTCCCCACTCTTTGCGTGATCCAGGACCAACTACAAGGATGTAATGGTGTTCGGTTCAATAGGCCACACATGTTGATACAGATATAGATAAGGAGCAACACAAAGATAATAGAAAATATGCCCTTCTCCCACTGATTGTCACCGACGATCCGCCCATTCAACTCGTCCGGCCGCTCTGTGGGTAATTGTTTGATTTTTAAAGATATAAATCTGCACAAAAGCCCCACACCGCCAGACCGATATCACAGAGCTCACTTTGTTGTGAGGGCGGTGACGGGGGGGGGGGGGGGGGGGCTCCATTTTGAACACTTTTGATCTTGCATGAGTTTAACCGTTAAACTTTAACGTACCCTGATCGTCGCACAATTCACAGAGCTCTCCAATATCGACTCGGGTGAACTTGTTTATATACAGAGGTAAACACCTCTGTCACCTTGTATTGTGATGATCCTTCGTTTGATATCTTTTCATTTTTCTGTAAAAACCCATATGTACGCCTTCTATTCCTATTTTTCCGACAAACATGTCAGTCATGTTGAAAAATATGTGGAGGAGTGATATCACATATTTACCATTGATTTTCATCAATATATGAAACTTAGTTTTACCATATATGATACCGTTAATTATTATCTAATCCTCTCAGAAACGAATAATTTTTGGAGGATTTACTAGAGATCTTTTGTCGTAACTTAAATGAAATTGATCTGAAAAAAGGCCTCATAAAATCCTTCATTCTCTCTGGAAATGGATCATTCTTGTACAACATCGATAATTAACGGAATAAGACAATTAGATATCATTTTTTTCATTATTCATAGCTTCGGTTTTGGTTTTTAACATGTTTTGTCGCACTGAAATACTCTTTAACCTCTTCTCGCCCTTTTATCTTGGGATTCAATTGATTTATTCAATTTAAAGAAAATACGTTTACCGTAATTTCAGCTGTTAAAAACCATAAAAATACAAAACTGAAAAAGTCACTCTAAACAAATGCACCCTGATAGTTTTTTTTTTTTTCAAATGTGCTATTCAAAGCGCTATTACTATAATATTATATCAGTTGAATACATATCTCCAATGAGTACTTAAAAAAAAAATTCAATAAAATTTCATAAAAGATTTCTTTTGTCGAAAAGTTGGTGGGCCACACAAAAAAAAAATCCACGTTGAATTCCATAGACCTTATTCATTTCCATTAGAGTTTCCTTTCCTAATTTATTCCACCAAAATTGGTATATGATTATAAAGGATTTTCATGATTTTAATTTCATAAAAAAAAAATAATAAATGCGAGTTCATACTCGAGGAATGAGATTTGATGTATTGATGTATTTGATGTATTTCTAACAAAAATCAAATGCAATTGCACCCTTTTACAAAATATAATGGCCTCACTGTGCCGAAGAAATAGTATATCTCGTAACAAGTGAAAAAAAAATGGTTCTTGGCGAGTGGGAGATTTGTATCATGAGCCGAAGGCAAGTTATGTAATCCTATGAGTTTCATGAGTTACGAACGACATTTTTCATCACGCTGTGTCGGGAAAGTGCTTTTTCGACACATTGAGATGAAATAGTATATTTCGTAACAAGTGAAAAAAAAAATGGTTTTTGGCGAGTGGGAGGTTTATATGACGAGCCGAAGGCGAGTGATATTATCCCATGAGTCAAAACCACTTTTTTCACGTGTTACGAACAATATTTTTCATCTCAATGTGTCGAAAAGGCACTTTTCAAACACAGTGCAATGAAAAATAATATTCACCGCTTATGGGACTCTTGTTGCGCATCTGAAATCCACTTTGACAACGACATTTACTGGAGTGTTTATTGATCTGCTCAAATGCGAGGAATATCTCTGTATCAAATGAATTATCCATTTACACGGTTATATATATATTTTTCCCCAAAACAGCGACATACCTTGCCTTTGACAGCCGACTTATAGCAAGAAGCCTAACCGACACTCCTTAATTTAAAAAACCAAGAGTTTTGTCAGCAGCTTGTCGTTAGTCATATATTGTGAGCATAACAAACATGCAATTTATTTTACAACTCGTTTGAGTACTTCATCAGAAATTCTAAAATTCCCTACTCAAATGATAACTTAATGAATTGGAATAAAAATGTTTTCTTTTAAAGATTTTTCAATGGATGACTTTTTTTTTATAAAATAAATAAGGAAAAGAAAACTAACATCCAATATTTGATAACGCAGTTCAGACGGCGAACACATTTTCGCTGCAAGTTCACTTAATTTCTAGCTGTTTATCCGTGCCAGAATTATTCACTTGATTCGATCACTCGAGAAAAAAAAACACTGTTATGTCCATGTTTCACGTTTACACTTATTATTCACTTACACTTTGCAGCGTAATGATAATAGGCTTGCGTGTCAACAATTATAAGAGATTATAATTTGTAATTGAGTTTGACCAACCGTGAAGAGTGCGGCTGTCAATGGGACCCTGCTATGTGGGCCCAGCGAAGAGAGCCGTGAGACCTGTATCTGATGCGTTTTTTGATAATTCATCGACGCGCATTTGGGGTGATTTACTTACTTCAAGACGTGGTAAATTATCAATTTTTACTTCTTTTCGGAATAACTGGCCGACACTCCTACCGATTAACTGCAACATTAAATAAGAAAATGTGATTTTTAGGGCATGAATGAACAATTTATCCCCATGTTTTTACAATTCAATAAGAAACGAGAGGCTATAAGAATATTTCTTTAGATTATTACGTTACAAAAGACGCGGCCTTTTTAAATACAAAATTCGGACTAGAACAGCTCTTGCTTACCTTCATTTGTAACTTGATGAAAAATGAAAACTAGAAAGCACTTTAAAAAAAGTCAATAATAATCATGTCTGAATAGCCTACTTGTTTCTTGTTGGCCGCAAAATCTGGGTATTACACAAAATTATAATCATGAAGGATGCGCTTACCGGACAGATTCAAATCTTGAACACCGACTACCTTAGCATTGTAATGTCTAATTAATCATATATTCATGGCAATGTCAAGTAATTAGAATACAAACAATAATATTTTATCATCTTCCGTGGAATGCACAGAACAATAATTGTTCAAGTTACTCGAGAACTGCGACTAAAACCGCTCTTTATTTCATAAGGATTTAATTGTTATAAATCAATCAATAAATATAAAATGGTTTCAACCGACTTCTTTGTGTTGAAGTGAAATTTTAGGATGATAATTGAATCAGGAATTGAATCATGCGCTTAATTTCAATCGCACACATGAAGAAAAAGTTCATCAAAGAAACTAGTGCTTTATCTGTCCGAAAAGTTAATTTCCAGTTGAATTTCTATTGATAGTTTTTAAGTAGGAATTATTTTCAAAACAGTATAGAAGATAAAGTAAACCATTTGTAGTCCCATTGATTAATGTTCATTATTTTATATGTAAGGAGTTTATAAATATTGGAATACCAACGGAACTATCAAAAACATAGCACACCTTTTAATTCCTCTTTCAATTTTTTCGAGCAATTTTTAAGTGGTTGAAAAATGAAAATGAAAGACGTTTTAGTCATGAAAAAAATAACGATTACTTTTGAAATTACAGATACTTTTTTGGTACTTGAAAGAAAAAATGAATTAATAGGTTGTTGATTAACTTTAGCGGTCTGATAATTGCATCCCTCACAATATTATCCCGCTCTCAAATCCAATTTGATAGCACCTGCCGTACCTGATTGGTAATTTTCTTAAAAAGCTCCTTCTTCCCCTTCTCCACCTTATTGCCTTTGCTGCTGACCGTTGCCATTTTCTCATCAAATCTCTGGAGATCAGCAGGATTGACTCCAGGGATCTGCTGCATAACCTGAATAATATTAGGAAATTTGGGCCTGAGACACTCGTAAATTTGAGCCCCAAGAGTTATCAGTGATCCTTGATTAGCCTCATGTTGGCCGTGCAGCTGGAGACCTTGAAGAACAGCAACCATAATATGAGCAGCCATAGCTGGAGTTAAACTGCCATCAGCCACAAGTGCTCTAACAATGGGTCCAGTAAGCATTGTAGCTTTGAGACTAGCATTAGAATCATTCCAAGATAATGCCCCAAGTACACAGAGTACGATACTGTGACACGTAGATGGATGTCTAAGAACGAAACTGCCAAGTTCACTGACAACTTCGGCAATGATGCTATTCCCCCTAACAGCAGGCGATGGAGTTGTCTGATCAACAGCCATTCCAGAACTGTCATCCATAGTAGAGTCTGGAGGAGAAGCGTCACTAGTTGTTCCCCCAACCAATGTCACCTTCAACACATCCACAAAGTCTCTAGTCAAGTTTCTGTTGAGCATATCATCAAGCACCTCCTCTGCATCAGTTGGATTCTCCTCGTCGTGTCCATACCTCTCCTCGTGAAGTCTCGTCAGGTATTGCCACTTTGCACTCAACCTCTGGCACATATGCGTCGATACGTGTGTCAAGATGGGAACCAGTACACTGTCATAAAAAGCAGGTGGACAGGAATAGATGAAAGGTTTCAAGAACACACGAATGATAGGACGCAATCGATAATCAGGAATCAGCTCCATATTGGAGAACACTGAATTTAGCAGAGCTGGTGCAAGCCCAGGTAATTGATAAAAATCTCTGCCAAGAGTGTGGCAGCCACTGCCAAGCATATGATAGCAGTTATCATGAATTGTTGTCAGAAAATGTTGCATTCTTGGTAAAGGGGCAGTTGAGGATTGGTCATTGTGATCGGCATTAGAATGATCTGTTGAGTGTTGAAAGATATTATTGGCTTGGATATTGGAGACGGAGATTCCCATCAGATGAATTTTCTCGTACTCCACGAGATCATGTGCTTTCTTGTAATCCTCTGCCAACAATGCTATGGCATTTGGAGTGAAGAATGTATTCATGGCTCTAACTAGAGCAAATAAAGTAGGTAAAATGGGAATGATGTGTGGAGCAGCTGGGTTTCGGTACACTGGATTTCCGCTTTCACTTAAAGCAGCGACAAATCCTCCTCGAGCAGCTCGATCAGGATCCTCAGGTGTTGAGCATCGTTTGACGACACTCAGAACTGTAGAGAGACAGTACATCAGCTCCGCTCTGTTCTGAATTATTATTTCTTCTTCACTGTTGTTGTTTTCATGCGATACTGCTGGTCGATCTAATCCAATGAATCTCATCAGTTCTATGGGCCCTTTAAAAGCATCGAGACCTATGGCAATGAACCTGGGAGATGCTTCGCCAATTGTTTCACCGATAAAACGTGTCTGTCTCTCATAATCGCAGAAATGATTGGAGATTATTAAGAGTGCTTCGTGTAGCACGACACTCTCCATCCTCGTCAATTGACTGGTGCTGTCTTTAGCTTCATTTCTATCATTATGAATCCTCATTAATCCTTTGACAGTAGTATGTATCTGTTCGAAAACCGGCAAAAGAAGGAGAGGATATTTTAAACCAATTTTAACCATCAAACTGGCAGCATGTCTTCGCACGCATTTAGTCGCTTTAGAACGATTCCCAGGTCCTGGGAGTTTTCTATCCTCCGGACTTTCATATACAAGCGCTGAGAATATTTTCTCAAGTACCCGTGGAAGTATGGCGACACCTGGCATTGCCATTGAACCAGTGGACATCGATAGGAATACAAAGAGGGCTGAGATACAAGATAAAAGTGCTGATAGCAACCAGGGATCGTCTGGAGAATAACCGAGGCATAATTCAAGGAGTTGGAGACCATTTTGCACGCTCGGACGTTCGTTAACAAGAAGAATCCTGGAGATTACTGAGTCAAGCGCCTGCGCGAGTGCCTCCCACTCCAAGTACTCAGGATCATTCGGATCGCTTTTGTAGCGTAGATTCAGCATTCCCTTTGTTATCTTTGCTGTCAACCAGTGTTGAACGTAGGCAAAAGTCACTAAAGGTGCTACCATTGTTGCATGACGTACACCCTCTAGCAAGTCCATCCGAAAACGGTGGAGGAATACGCGGAATTCCTCCTCGGAGTCGTAATCACTTAGGCAATAGGCAGTCATTCCGTTGATGGTACCATAGTCGTTGTTGTGATTATGGTTCACTGGGTAGGCGACTTTAATCAGTTTTGGTCCTGTATACTCGATGTACTTGGGAACGTAGGTCAGAAGGAGACTATCAGTCTTTATGTGTTCGTGTCTGAAGAGCATTATCCAAATGGTATTGGCTAGGTGGTTCAGGGTTAGACTGGAGTGCATGGTAAAGGAGAGGACTGTATCAAGGAATAAATTCAAATGCGCTGGCCGAATAGAGGATTGGTTGGTGGATTCATCCTTTCCCCAAAGTGTGCACAGTTGAGTTGCCATTCCGGTGAGAACCTAGGGGGAACCGAAAATTCGGGATTAGTTTTTTGGCGATTATGATCATGATCAAGTTGGACTAAGGAGGTGAACAATTTATTTGTAGCATCAATTTTTCTATGATATTTTTCATCAGGATTTCATTTGCAACATGGAGAAAGAGGAGTCTAATAGTCCGTTATCAATGATTTGTCAATGGAACGAACGGAAATATTTAAATATTCTCGACCTAAGAATTAACAATTCTTTAAACATAGTCTTTGACAGCATGCAAAGACTATTGCATGCAAAGAATATTGTAAATTTTCCACATCGATTTTCATAAAAATATTTTTATTCTTTGTTGCCGTTCTGTTATTGTTAATCCCTAGTTTTTCGTTATTTTCGCTACTTTTGATTGTAGAGTTTAATAAAGAGCTAAGGGCCATTTAAATTGGTAAGAAAGAATGGATAGCAACACAAATTTCACTCCAAAACGTTTCACGAAGTACGAAATACGTTGAATATTCAAAATAATTATCCTTGGTGATAGGAACTTCAGATTTTTAGTACATTTTTTATTAAAAAAAAAAACATTCCAAAAAGGTCTGGGACTACATGAATTATTCAACTAAAATATTTCGTCAGACGTTTTTGAGATTCAAAAAAATCTCACTAACAATGTGGTGTAACTTAACAATAAATGATGCAATCCTCTTTATATTCCCACAGTATCAAGAGGCTATCAATATTATTTTTTGACTGAAACCGTGACTGAAATCATCTTGGTAAAAATTTTTTGAGTCATTAATAAAGCAGTGATTAAAAAAAAAAGAGCAAATTTTCCATCAAATTGAACACCCACATGTCAGTATAATTTACAATATTTTCTGTTGAGAGGTTTAATGGTCCTAGTTTAACGGAAGCTGGACAAGCATTCACACGGTGCAACCTAAGGCCAGTTTACGTCTAGAAAAAGCCTAATTGTGCACAGAAGCACTATCAGTGACTTGATTCGTTTGTGTGGGAGATAAAAACCCGTAAGAATGCTTATTAAGCATTTTGGATTAGCAACGACTTTGCCAATCTTGGAAAATGTGGAATACAAGACGAGTTGGACTTGGACGAATGTTTAATCCACGCCAGCTCAAAAATATTAGCACAATGCACGATACCGAAACCCAAAACTAACTTGGTTTAATATGATCTTCAGTGAAGTCAAAAGGTAATTTCTCCCGTCACACTGTAGATGAAAAATTGGCAGAATAATCGCAAAAAATACCTCATATAAACACGTACGTGGATTGTGTAAACACCGAACTTTAGTTATACGTGCCCAAAAATTCAAACTCAAATTGGAATGACTACCAAAGTTGCATTTGAAAGTGACAATAACAAAATAAGTCTATCAAAGTCAATAATTTGCATGGAATTGATCATATTAATTGAATGATAGGACAGGAAATTTATACTTTGTATAATCAACGTAAAAATTTGCGAGCTCTATATTAGGGCTAATAGAGGGGGGGAATATGCATCTTGAAAAATAGTTCTTTTAAAATGTTAAGATCTTATGGAGCCTAGATAAAGCTCAAATGATAAATCTATTCTTGATCTATGAATGTTTGAAGAAAAGGCAAATGTGCATTAAACCATAGCATCGATCCTATAATCGATAGTTAAAAAATTTCGTTTAAAATTTCAAATATGTAACAATTACCTGTGTTAATTTTTTCAAAAATAAATAATGTCCGTCATGCATCTCCTGCACTGCAGGAGGTGGGGCAGCAGCCGCTCCATAGATACATCGGAGGGCCTCCTCAGTAAACAGAATCATCAGCTGTTTTCTATCCTCAGTTTTTCCCTTTCTATTGACAACCTGCAACAGACACTCAGCCGCAGAATACTGAAAAGTGACATTGCCTAGTAACACACAGAGTATCTGTAGCAGTCTGCCTTCATCGGCCATGATGTGAACAATCGACACCCACTCCACGAATCCAGTAAGAGTTAACAGAACAACTTCTACGACTTTGCTATGAGCAGAAGCTTCGGTGACACTTCCGAGTGCAGTTTTCTTCTGAAATTCGGAAAAGTGTTGCTCCATGAGTCGCAGAAAAAAGGCAAAGATTTCTGCCATGTTAGTGGTGAGTGCTTGATAAATATCCTTTCGTCTCTGATTGGACTCGAGTGTCTGTAACAAAGCAACATCCTCCACCAAACGTAGAAAAACGAGCAGAACCACCTCAGTCTGACTCTCCCCTCGTGTGCAAGCTTGACTAAGCTCGGCCAACAGGGTTGGCCACTGCTGTGGCCATTCTCTCTTGATCATCTCCACAATCACCCGAGACATGGCATCCTTAATATGTGTTTCCTCCTGCAATCCACCATTCTCCATTCCCTCTTGTAGGAGCTTCATGGAATTCTCCTTAATAAAAACCTTTTCACTTTGAGATATCTGAGTCCACCGATACTTAATGCAATGCTCCATCAATTGCAGTCCAAAGTGACGTACCACTGAACTTTTGTTTGGTGACTTCTGGGCGAGATATAAACCACATTGAGCGCAGAGGGGTGAGGTCTCCTTGAATCTCTCACATGCATTGTAAACATCTAATCGTTGTTGATGTGGAACGTCTGGAGACATCATAATTTCAACGACACGTGCCAACTCTCCTGATATTTGGGCTACATCACCCACACCAAACTCCATCTCTTCGAGTGAGAGTTTAACTCCTTTCTTTCAGTCTTAAATTTTTCTTTCGAAACTTCTAGAGTTAAAAAAGGAGAATTTTATTAAGTCTTTTATGCAATGTGTGTGTTTAGTTTCTTTGAAAACAAATTTCCAACTTTTCTGAGGCAATTTCAGGGGATTTTTGCACGGGGTGTAAGCCAATTTCCACGGAAAAAAAAACCCAATGCCAAAGAAAATGAGGGAATGGCAATTATTTTGATAGACCATTGGACTTTCTAAGGCCTTTTTCCAATGTTTTGAGGAGGGAAAATGTTTTGCTTTTAGAGTGAAATTTTTTTTTAGAAAATTATTTACCTGTTTCGCTCGCGATGTGTTGCATTAAAAATAATCAAGGAAAGTATGATGTTATATATATATACGAACAGACTCCACTGAAATGCGGCACGTTGGGGAACCATGGGTTCTCTCGAAATGAGAATCGAGTATCGGCGTAATTTTTCATATCGTGCGCATCGCAGCGCTGTCAGTGGCAATGCTGAAGATTAAGGAGAAAGATGGCTAACTGACCCGGCTCTCAAGTATATATATATAATACAATATAAGCCAAAGGTGTTCGATACATGTGCATTTATCGAATTTGTGAATAATTTTCATAGAATTTTTTACAAGAATGGATGAGGCTATTTATTCGGCTCCTACATCCAAGTTAACATTTCAAGATCAGATTTATGCAGTAAAATTTTCACCATACGAGTGGTCACAGAATTTAATTTGTATTGCATTTGGTGAGGAAATTTCAGTTGGAACTGTCAAGTTTCAGGTAGGCTTCACTTTTTTTTTTATTGTTTATCTATGATTTGAGAAGTGAAAATTGTTAAAAAATTGATATATTCTCATAGGATGAAGAAGATGTATCTGAGGACGTTGTTTACACTCCAATCAGAACGTTTCATCACGATACTCGAGTTCATTCGATTGCTTGGAGTCCAGAGACTTCGCTGAGTGTTGTTCCAAAAGTTGTAGCTTTTTGTATCGCTGGAGCTGATTTTAAAATACGTCTGTATAATAGTAATTTAAATGACGTCAATGTCTACGAGGTAATTATGCCATAATTTTAGACGTGTACACGTATAGCTATCGTAATATATAAATCTAGTGCATTCGCTGGGAAATTCTATATTGAACGGATGTATAAAACAATTCTATGATTTTCTATAGGAATTGAATAGTTTTGTATAAAAAGCATAAAAAGAGATTTGATGTTCGCTATGAAAGAATGGTCTATATATAGATAGTCATTAAAATTTTTCTGCAAAACTGAATTATTTTACCACTTAGTACCTAAAATTTGTACATTGTACAATAAATAATAAAATCGAGTCAGTGTCAATGTGGTACATAGCTAGATGGGGGGGGGGTCATGGTTACAAATTCTGGCCATTCTTTGATTAAAAATATTACAATTGACAAAATAATTGAATGCAAAAATACGTTAAAGAGAATGGTTATTTACACTGCATTGTTTGCGGTGCCATTGAAAAATTCAATGAAAAAATCTGGCAAATTTGAGTTGAGGAATTCATTACAGCAATGTCAGGATAATTCTATAATAAATTTCAGGTACTATCGGGTCACCGAGACTATGTAAATGAAATAGCGTACGAATCCGAGGGCGAATTACTAGCCTCAGTGTCTGACGATCATACCTGTAAATTATGGGCTGTGAAAGAAGACCAAAAATGTATCTCCTCATTCTACTTGACATCCCCAGGAATGAGTGTTTGTTGGCACAAAGAAGAGTCTGGGAAATTGGTTGTTGCTGAGAAGAATGGCCTAATTAGGATGTACAATGTTAGATGCGAACAGGCAATCATGTCTCTAGATGCTGGAGTTGTTCCCCTTTCTTCAGCTGATTGGGCACCGAATCCGTTAAAAGTTGCCTGTCTAGCTGCTGGAGAATTATTGGTTTGGGATGTCTCTCGACCGAGGTAATCAATAGTTGCATAAATTTTAACAATTTATTTGCTTCAATCCCGTTATGTTATAGAGAGAAACTTGGATAAAGGTTCCACTTATGGAAATTTCTCGATTTAAAAAGCGAGAAATTATATTTTGATTTTCTTTTTTTTTATTATATTTGCAGTCGGCCCCTTGAAACAAAAACAATTCACGTTGAAGGCGGTATATCTCTGAAATTCGCGTGTGGGAACGAGAATATAATCGCCAGCATCGGACGTCCAAATAATGTTTTGAAAGTCACCCATTTACGAATGAAACAAGTCATCCTCAGTGCAACTGTGCAACTCTACGGAGGCATTACTTGGCATTATAAATTACCCTACATTTGCGCTGCTAGTGATCGAGAACTTCGCTTCTGGAGGGTTAATTTTAAATGAAGCCACATATTATCCTTCAATATTTCAAAATCCTACTGGATTTTATTGTCCAGCTAAACTCCCAACCATACATACATTTATATTTAATTTTTTAACTAAAATAAACAACTGAAATAAAGAAAATGACTTTTTTAAATTTTATAGCAAATCCAAGGAGAATAAATTATTCAGATTATTCGCCAAAAAGGATCGAAAATGCCAAATAATATTTATTGTTGGATGATAAAAAGATTCAAAAGCGGAAATAATATAATTTTGGAGAGAAAAAATTTTGGGGCCCCAGCAGGAAAAAAAAATAATAATAATTAGATACGATAATATCTACAAAACTCTTTTTTATTTCCGTACCTTTGAGGTACAACAGAATGTCACGGTTTTCTGGAATTTTTCTGGAGAAAAGTTCCCAGCTCAGTACATTATCTTGTCGTTTTACATTCTTTACAACTATTTTCTTTCAGCTAAAGACAAATGAATGTTGGCACGGAAAAATTTGAATATGATCACATTATTTGCAATATAAAAATACGGCCAAATGAAGTTTATTTCAATCAGCTTCACTGGGTTCATGTCCATACTTTTACAAATGATTTTCTATAATTGATATATGTAAAATTTAACAAATCTGCATAATTACCATAGCTAATTTCTTACAAAATTGATTGATTCCCCAATAGAAAACAAAAAAAATGATTTCTTAAAAGAAGATGGAATGCATTGTTTCAATGGCCACATGAAGTGATAATTAAATGTCTTTCCTAGAAAAGAAAAAATATAAAAATGAAAAAACAGAAAATTTTTTTTTTGCAATAGTAATGCAAACCATAATTGTAAGTATGAAAAAAAATGACGTTCAAATGTGTGGGAAAATAACAAGTGGTATTGTCTTGCGGATTTCTAGTTAGACTAAGTCTTATGATTAATAACTGAGTCACTCTTAATTAAGAAAAGTCAGGGCCCTCGTCCAGGCGTCAGTAGCAGTTTTTTCAAAGCACCTTTTCACTTCTTCATTCTCAATAAGACTCCCCAGTTGAGTAGCTTTACTGTGAATCAGCATTGGACTAGGTACACATACGCGTTCATCGACAAACCTCTTCTGAGCCTGTCTTGCTTCTTCCAGTCTCTTCAACAAGTCGTTTTGATCCTTCTTGTCTGTCTCCTCGTCGGTTTTCTCGCTCTCCCTCTCATTATTCTTGGCAGAAATCAATGAATTTTGTAACTTTGTTATTTCAGTCATTCTCATCCAGTACTTGAGATTCTCTCGATCTAGGACAAACTCTAGAAAGTTCTCAATAAGTTTGGCGACCAAATCTACTAAAGTGTTCTCTTTATGTTCCTGACTCTTATCAATCCTCCCAAGCAACCAATTGAGCAGTCCAAGGCACAGATATACTCTCAAACTCTTCTGAACTCCCGTCATTCGTTCTTTCGTTTCCTCTTCCACATAAAACATGGAATTTTTCTCTACAGGACTTATATGTTCCAAAATTGAAAGAATTCTAATGAGAATTCCACTTTGAAGGTCAGCAGATTTCCCTGAATGCATCAGGTCATACTGAGAAATTGTTGCCAGAGCTTCAACAAGATGACGTGTTCTCTTCTGTTCATCTGGGGCCGTAGCTACCAAAGCAATATCTCTACTGATTAATAAACAAAACATTGAATACGTTTGATTGATTCCATCAACTGGAGGGTAAGGAATTGCATTTAATTTCTTGTAGAAGGAAGAAAAGTTCTCTGTTCTAATCTCTAACGCTGCATATTTATTTTTCAAATTTTCAATCAACCCATAAGAGGATTTTCCCTTCAACCAGCCATCAACAAAATTCGTCTCAAAATTCTCGACTCTCTTTCTCATTTCCTCAAGTGCTTCTATCTGAATTAATCGATACTGTACACTAGGAAATACCTCCAATAATTCCCTAGCTTTTTCGTAATTAAACTCCGATAATTGTAAATTTAAAGCTTCTTCAACAATTGAGTCACTCAACTCGTGATTTTTGTCCATACTCGCTAATTTCGCAGCGGTTACGAGTATTGAGGTATCTTTCCTCTTTGCTAGCATTCGGGCAGCTTCTGAAAATTCTCCACTAGCTATCAAACACAGTGCAGCTTCCTCGAAGGAGCCACTTTTGCTGACTGCGATTAGCCACTCTTTACTCAGCTCCTTAAAAACTTGATCATTAGAATCTAACTTGCATTTGGCTATTACAAAAGCTTCTTTGTACAATTTAGCCTGCATCAGAACCTCAATAGCTTCATGAATCTTGTGAAGACTTAACAAATAGGATGCGGCCTTCATTGGATTCCCCTCCTGGATTAACTGATAGGAGTAAGCCTCACACACTTCTCTCCAGAATTTCATACTGAGGTTTGGAGCAAGGGAGACCATAAAATCGGTCAATGACTGAGTTTCAATTGCCTTTGTAATCGTTTCTTTCAGTTTGTTATCCCACAAACTCATCTCCACCGTTATCATTGAGTGTCCCTGCTCCCAGTGAGTGTCCCTCTCCACTTCCAGAATGTTTGTGATCGTTTCTGTGCTTCCGAAAATCGTCTGAGAAGATTCAAAACCTTTTACTTGCTTTGCCAAATCCAAACAAGATTTGAGCATTGTTTCTTTATCGTTCATTTGTCTTCGGTAATTTGGAAAGTAAGGGAGCCTTTGTTTCCCTCGTTTCTTATCCTTCTCGTTTGGCTTTAAAAGCCCTTCCGAGGAATTTTCATTGGATTTCTCTAGTGATACGTCTTCCCCGTATTTCATCTTCAATTTTCCATTTGTTTGACATGTTAAAGTTGATTTCTTGCTCGATTTTTTCGATTTACTTTTGACAGGGATCGGTTCATTAGTTGGGAGTATCACCTTTTGTTCTGAGAATTTCCAAACACGAAGTGACCAGTCTGACGAGCCAGAAAAAATAAAATTATGATCCAGTGGGCTCCACATAACTGCTTGGACTCCACTGCAGTGTCCGGTGTAGGTTCCAATGATCTGCTGTTCCTCAATCTGCCAGACTTGAACGGTGCTATCAGCACTACCTGACACTAGATATCCACTGATGTGTGGACTCCATGAAAGTGAATAAATTCTATCAGAATGTCCCGAGAGATTGGCAATGACTTTGTAGACATTCTGACTGGTGTCGTGACTCTTTTCTTCTTTATTCAATGCCTCGATCATAATCGACATATCAAAAACGCTAATTATCGAAGTAGTGGTGGAGGCAGCGAGATAATTCCTAAAGTAAGAGAAATTAAGATCTGTTGCTGTGCTATCTGGATGCCAAGTGAGACACTCCACTGGTTTTTTTAGCAGGAAAATCGTTTTACCGCATGATTCAAGTTTTTTATTCAGAAATGATATAGACCCATCATCGTGACCGATAGCTAGACAAGAATAGTCTGGCTTCCATGCTATTTCCGTGCAATTTTTCTTGATAAATACCTCCGGTTCTCGCTGAGGATTATCATAATTGAAACACGTGAGTTCTCCATCACCACAGCAGTACAGTGAATACGTAGATGAGTTTTTGTCATTTAGAGAATTCGAAGCTGATGGGTTTGGTCCCCATTCGAGACGATAGATAGTCTTCCTGTGGTACATTTTGAAGACAACAGGACGTTTGGCAACATTAAAAACATCGTACACCCCAACTCTTCCCTCACTAGTTCCGTAAGCCAGGAGATTTTCCTTATCTGGATGCCAGGCGATAGCAGTTACTCTGTCTTTTATATCTTGCCAGGAAGTGATAACGTCGAAAGTTGTTTCATGAGGTTCTGATAAATTCCAAATCCTCAGCATTCCATCACCCACACCAAATGCGATCCTCGATGTATCCAAGGGACAGGGAGAGATACAGTAGACATAACCGGAAAGTGTCGGGATTTTGTACTTTATGCTCCAGCTATCGTCTTCCTCTCCAGGAGTAACGCAGATGACCTGGCGCTCTTGTCCTGTAGTCCAGATCTCCCTGTCTTTTGATATCATTTCCTCTTTTTCTGTTCTCCAATTCTCATCGTCAGACAATTTAATCTCTTCTCCCGTCTGTGGTTTAATGTAACTTGATATTGAGAAGATAGCTCTCGAGTGATGACCATGAATTACCACCCAGTCGGGCCTCGATTTTCGTTTAACTGAATTTAGTTTCAGGGACAGGAGCTCACCGAATGCTGAATTAACAACGAGAATACCGGGCTCAATCCAGAGGAGAACAGTGAAAGCACTGGTATTTAGTTTTGACCTGTGTGTAGTGTTGTCCTGAGGAGAGCTTGGAAGGGATACTTTAATTTCATATCTGCCATCAGTTGCAGGCCTCCAGATGTAAATGGTGCGATCTTTGGCGCCAGAGGCCAGGAGGAAGTCCTTGGGGAAATCCTCTTTGAATATGTTGAAAGGAGTGGGGCACCAGGACAGGCTGACAATTTCATGATCGTGGCCACGAAGTTTGTGGATTATTTTGCCGTGAGAGTTGACAATATAAATGAGCCCTGATTTGGTCCCTATTGCAATGAGGTTGGGATTGTGAGGACTGCAAGAGAGGCATGTCGCGGTAAATTTGCCTAAATGAAATATTTGACAAGCATTAAAAGAGTACTGCCAGGTGAGGAGAGATCCCTGGGTGCTGATGGCACAAATCAAATTTGGGTCGCTCTTAGACCAGTCTAAGCCGATTACTTTGTGCTCTGATTCGATGAAGCTTTTTGAGGAAACCATCTCAAGATTGTCCAGGTCCCAGACCTTGATGCAGTGGTCGTTACCACCTGTAGCTAATAAATTATTGCCTGGTTCACCGAAATCAGGGGAAAATGCCAGAGAGTTTATTTTTTCGGTGTGGATATTGGTAATGCTAGTATAGTTGAGGGGTTTGTTGTCCTTTGAGGTACGTTTACCTACGATCAGGCTGGCTTTGGCACCCCAGGCGATAGTACCATCTCTGGCACATGCTAATGCCGTACTGAGGTACCAATTTGGGCACGGGGGAAGCGTCACTTCGTTCATTTTTCGGTTCTTGAAACAATTAAAAATTGGGTCGGTAATCAATGTTTTTATTCACGTACAGAGTCCAGTGTATTGGGTATATATCGAATATTGAAGATGATTAACATGTAGGGATAAACCATTTAATTCTTGTTTGCCGGAAAGTATCCAATATTGCCGGTTAGCTATGTAATGGAAAGTTTCAAATTTTTTTCTAATGCACACAACAAAATTTCTACTTTCACTTGCATTTAATCTCGTGCTTATTTTTATTCGACTGTATACACAACAACTCCGAAATGGAGTTGAGAACGGTTGTAGAAGAACTTGAACTTGATCGTTGTATTTGTTTTTTTTCATGTTTTCAAAAATTGTGAGGTTAAACTGTGTGTGCAACAATGTGACTATGTACTAGCTTTCTCATGCGTGAATGTTGAATTGTAGTAAATGTCAATCTTATTGGAAAATGCCAAATTCTGGGAGTATAAATTCTTGATTGTTTTTGCATTTATACAATTTATTTATACTTCATGTTTATGAAAAATTGAGAATTAACCGGCACGTCAAAGAGCGCGAATTGAAGCAATTCTACAAAAATGTTGATTTATTGAATTATTAGTGGGTTTAACGCTTCGGAAGATTGGAATATTTTTCGGATTAATTACCTCCAAACTCGTTCTTTTCGAGTGAATGCCTTATTATTGAGACGAGCGGATTCCAATAACAATCAACGACGTAGTTTTCGTGATGTGGATTCGTTCGCACCTTGCGCCAACCCCAACAGTGGTAGTTACTATAAATATATATATATATGTAGGTACGCCTTCGTATCGTCACATGTAAAAAAAAAATCACAACTGGAGTAATTTATTTTAGATCAATGGGCTTTTGAATAAAAAATTAAATATTTATTTTTTTCATTCTCAGCAATTTTAAAAGGCAACTTTGATTACATACTTTGAGTATGCACGATGTAATGAATATAAGGAGGGATATGAGGCTTAAAAGGAACAAAATAAAATGGAAATTTACTATAAAAAAATACTTATTTTCAATCGGTAATTTTTACAAAATGTAATCAATAAAATGAGGAATATTTTTGGGCAAATTAATGGTAGTCTTTCGTAGTAGTTTTGAAAATATATTTTGTCCGATAAACTAGCCATTGAGACAATAAAAATCATGGGTGAATTTTTTGGGTTTATTCAACTAAAAATATTTTTGTTAATTTGACTAATTTGAAATTGAAAGGTAATTAGGCTCATTCTTATGATATAACATCATTATCTATGTATGTTCCTACAAAATCTGATCAATTCTTACAAATGTAATTAACGCAACACGTTCGAGACCCGTTTGTTATCAAACGTATAGTATGAAAAAGTAAATATTGGATAGAATGAGGCAAAATAGAAGGTCTATCATTGACAATGACTTGAGATAGAGTGAAATGAAATAATTTTTAATTCATATTAAATATATCCCGAGTTATTGTTAATTGAAATAGTTCCATTTTCCGCCAGTGTCCCCAAAACTTGAGCAATTTTCTTTTCAATGATACAATGATACAACGTCAGAAAGCCCGAAGCTCGTAATAACAAATAATTCAAATGAATGATGTGAATGTGGACCTATTTCTAGACTGCCGCTCCGTCGTTACAAGCGTCTAAGTTCACATCGCCAAGGAGACTCCTCATTATATATAACGCGTTCACAGTGGGAATGAAAAAACACAAGTGAAGACAAGCTTTTTACTTTTCCAATCCAAGAGAGTAAAAATATCAAAGTGGATGCCGGCGAAATGCCAAAACCACGTAAATCATCATTAATGGAAAAATGTCGAATTTGTTTGTGTGAAAATGGCGTTATGTCAGATATATTTACGGCTGAGTTACGTGGATTGATGAAGGAACTCATCCAAAGTACCACCATCAATGTAGTGTTTATTTCCAACAATTCTTCAAATCTTGGTTATGTTGAGCTTAAATTTTCACTGAATAATTCACAATTGTTTTGCCTTTCAGATTGATGAAAATGATAACTATCCGCGAAATATTTGCCATATTTGTCTTTATAAACTTGACATGTGGTGTAATTTCAAAGCGCAATTTATCCGAAGCAATGAAATACTTTTGCATCAGTTGAAGATGGAATTATGGGATCACGATGTGAGTATAATTCTGTCGTTCCCGATGTGGGAGTACTTGATATTTATTTACAGTTGGTTCTGGTCTCGAAGGGATAAATCCGACCAATAGGTTATCCTTGTTAAAATATAGGTATTTATGATTTGAACATAGTTCCTGTGGCATCTGCCTGATTACAATACCGGTTTGATCTCTGCAGACTCAAACAGCCTCCTAAATAATACTTTAATTGTTTATCACTTGTCATTTCGTCACTTGTCAACAATGAGAAATTACTAGTGGAAAACTGACTTATACTGACTTATACTGTTCTTATAATTCAATTGATTTTTTTAATTGTAAATTATTTTACAGCAGTTTGCAATAATGATTATTTTGTAGACTTCACGGCTTCCTGAAAGAAATATTTATTTTTAGACAATCTATAATTCTTTTCAACTCAACTCAACAATAATTTTTCATGAAAATTAATGGGTTCTCGATAATTGATTCGCTAAACTGACACCGGCTCATCAAACCTTTAATCTCTTCAGCGCATTTATTTCTAGACTTTGAGTTAAAAGTACCCGATATCACTAAATTTCATTCAATAATCATTTCAGGCATCTCCAACTAAAAGGAAACTTAGTAAATCTCCCCTAAGCCCGGAATTTAACGAAGATGGAGTGAATGATCCCGTAAGTTCCAAATTATCAGCCTTTTACCAGCCTTCCGCGAAATGCTCAGTCTCTTTTTGTCCAAGGAAAAACTCCAATATCACTTAAATGTGATATTCTCATTAGTTGCACGATTTTGACGATGTTAAGTTTTTTTACATCAGAACATTTTTCCGACACTTGCTAGAGCTCTTAAGCTCTTAAGGTTTTCCTAAATTTGATTTCTTCAGTCATTATTGAGATAATTTCATCCATAAAAACGTTGCTTTGCCCATCAAAAGTCATTACATTGAAACACTTCTTGATTACAGACAACATATATATATATCTCACTACCCAGTAATTTCTTTTCTTCTCTTTTAGAAAAAAATAAAGCAAGAGTCGTCCTCAACGCTTATTGAAACGGAGAAAAATGCAATGAACTATGGAATCTCATCAAATCCCTCAGAAAATTTCCTAGATCCTATACGAACTCCTCCAGGAATGCTCGAAGACAGTGCATCGGAGACTCACTCTCAGCAAATTCCAACTCCTGCACTGAAAGTTCGTTCATCAATAGGCAGACGAACTTCTGAGCAACGTTTAGCATCGACCCAACGTTGGGAAGCTCGTAAAAAAGCTCTTTTAGCTGCCACCGGTGAGAACGACTCTGACACAGACTCAATGGCATCAGATGAGAATCAGCTTTCTCCAATCCAAAAGGCACGAGCTAAGAACAATGCAGAAAAGGAAGCAGAGAGGCAGAGACGTTTGGGTAAAGCGTCCAACAACCTCATCCAGATAGGCATCCTCGAGGGCAGTGTGTCTGATCTTCCTCTTGAAAAGTCTTCGGAAAACAACGTCCTCATGAATCTTGTTGAGAAAAATGATGACTTCATACCACAATCCGTCCAATCTGAGATTGTAATAGGAGATGCAACTTACGTTGTTACATCAACACTGCTTTTGACGGAGCCATTCACCGATCAGGATCATCCGACGAGGGAAAAAATCTCCGATGATCTTCCAAATTATCAAAACACTGATATTATGGATGCTGTAAAATTAAAACGTGTCAAACCACTTTCTATAGCCTTTCCAAATGATAAAAAATTAATCGAGAGATGTTTAAACATTGAAGTGGAGGGAACAGAACTGCCAACGCTACAGAAAGTACAGACGCAATTGGCTAAATTCGTGGAAAATGAAGTAAAACAAAAATTGATGAATAATTCTCCAGTGGAGGAGAAGACTGAGTCGAAGCCCCTAGACAGTGGTCACACTTTGGAGCAGAAGTTAAAAACCATAATTGAGAAAACACTAAAACGAAGTATTGAGAATTCCAGGATGAAACGTGTTCCAATAAGCAAAATAACGATGGGTGATAGAATGAATAAGACTTTCTCCCCGTCTTTCATTAAAGCTGCCATGAAATCTCCACACTTTCAGCCAAAAGTTGTATTGAGCCGAGTTGAATTGCCCAAGGTAGAAAATTTGTCAGAATTCGCGAATGGTGGTGGAGGAAATCGTAGCAAGAATATTGAATTATCCTCTGATAGTTCTCCATTTTTGGTGACTTCATCGCGAAAAACTTATCCAGTTAAATCCTCTCGTACCCCCAACATCTTAAAATCCTCTCGAACAGAGTCTGCAACAAGTGAAAAGCCCGAGGATTCGTCCAAAAAATCTGAAGATCTCATTTTAAATGCTGATAAACACATATGTAGATTATGTGGTTCTATTTTCTCATCAAAGTCAAAAGTGGAGGCTCACTTAGAACATCATAAATCATCAGCCACAATTCAAGTGAGACACAAGATGATGAGATGTAGGAGGTGTCAAGAAATCGTCGATGCTAAATTCGTCAAGACACACGTGTGTAAAACAAATAAATATAAGTGTGAAATTTGTAATAGAGTTTTTAACATTCAAAGTGCTTTGGAGAGACATTTGAAGGAGCATGAGATTCAGGAAGAGCAGACGAAGATTGAAAGGCAACTTATGGAGCATGCAGAAGATGAATCCTTTGTGGTTCCCGTTTTTTCAATTCCTGCATCGGAATCTGTTTCAGCTGCTGGGGCCCTTAACGACGGGGACAGAGCCGTTTATTCCTGCTTTATATGTGACAAGAATTTTCTGGATGACGAACAATTGAGGGAACACCTGCAAACACATTGTGACAATGTTAGTGAGGGAGAGAAAGTGCAAGAGGATAAGAAGATATACCAATGTGCAATATGTGGTGAGAGTCTACAAACTGAGTCTGGCCTGGAGGAACATGTTGAAAAACATCTGTGTGGCGATGAGGATGATAATCCCAATTTGATTAATATCGAGCGAGTTCTGCAAGTGCAAGTAGATAAGCAGTTGCACACTTGTGTCCAGTGCGCCCAACAGTTTGACACTGAATTCAGTCTTGTGATGCACATGCAGCAGCACGAGGAGGAGGCCGCTTTCGCTGAATGGGGTAAGCAGGGATTAAAAGCACACGACAATCACGCCTGTACTATCTGCGAGGAAACGTTTAATTCTGAGGAGACTCTTGCTAATCATTTGGATCTTCACAACGGCAGTTGTCATATTTGTGAGTTGTGTGACAGACCCTTTTGGACTATTGATGAACTCCAGCAACACGTCATCAGTCATTGCACGTGAAACGTGACTATTGAGCTGATTAGTTCAATGGTGGGTAGGACTACCGTGTGAATTTTCGTTTCATTCAAAATATTTTTCGGTCAAGAAGAAATATTTTTTTGTTTTTTTTGAGTGGGAATGTGTCGAATGACTTGTTCTGACTTCAGAAAGCAAGTCATTGCACGAGTGAATTAGAAAAATATTTAAGAGAGAAAAGAGGATATTTCGATATTTGTCATCGGATTACGGAAACTTTATACTAATGGAAATTTCTCTCATCACTATTTCATTGATTTCATCTTGTAGAACTGCAGGGGAGCATTTTAATTTGTTGCTCATCACTTGGTTCGGGAAATTTTCCACGAGGAATTAATCTTAATTGTGGATATGAAGAATATTCTCATCTTGTAAATTTAATTTTCAGATATGCACCATTAAATCACAAAATTAATGATTTTTCATTTTATTATCAGCTGAATTGTGAGAATTGAGATTTTTACATATGTGTTAGAAATGATCACATTCAATTAATGATTCCCTTTTTGTCTTCGCGTTCGAATTTTTCTTCTTTTTTACTTTACGCTGTTGTGAGATTGCAGTAGTCTTCTACAGCATGAAATTATCTTGCAGTATACGCTAATCGTACTGTATTGTAGCTGGAAAAGATATCTTCATCCAAGAACATAGTGGAAGATTGTAAATAAAAGGTACTGTCAGTGTACTTCTTTCATATGTTAAAACCTGATTTAATTCTTTGGATTTTTAATAATGAAATAAAATATGGCAAGAAAAAAAAATAAATTGGTTTATGTCAAAGGTGTTATTCAGTCGTTGGTTGTAATTATTGAAAACTAAATGTATGTCAGATATGGGAATCGTCGTGTAGGCAGTAAGCGTTTTGGGCATTCAAAGTTTCTAACAATTTGTGGATGATTACAGAAAAACCATACACTTATATTTATTTACTTGGCGTAAGAATTCAAATATAGATAGGAATCAATATGAGAATCATTGTATATCGATTCCTCTACCCGAAAATTTCGAAATTTATCAAATTCGATTTAGTGCATTAGAACTTCAAAAGCTAATATCGATAATCTTTTTCAATTAATGAGACATTAATTATCACGTGTGGAGATTTTATGATTTTTTTTTCTAATATGGATATTTTTCTTCAGATAATTATCGAATTTACATACGGACAATTGTAGACCAACGTACTAAACAACCGAGCTGAAACCGAATTGATTTTTGTTCCGAAGGTTATATATTTCTGTGGCGATTATATAATTATTCGACAATCAATGAATTATCCACACTTTTTAATTTGAATAGTTCTACTACTTCACTACTGATTGATGCTAATGAACTGAAGAGAAAGTTTATGAAATATGGAAGATAGCAGTATTTTCTGTATGAAAAATTTAAGAGGAAAATTAAAAATGATGGAATCAAGGTTTTTACCATCATCACAAGTTATTGTTTATTATTTGGATACTTGAATACTGGAATATACAATACATGACATTCTACCATTTCACTTGAATTCATCAGAGTCAGGCCTTATGTAAATAGTGTCAGCCAGATACTTTAACAAATTGAAATTACGAAATCCTCCCCAAAGCACCAAATATCAACCAACTTCATAAACATTTTATCGTCCAAATCTTCGACCCATCATCATAAATGCAACAAAGATTCCCAAACTTCCTTCAAATTTACATTTTTCATTTTAAATAAATAAAGGCCAAGTATGATTTGATAAAATGCTACAAAATAATATTTCGACTCTTGTCATTCACATATTCATTCAGCAGAACTTTGGCAGCCCGATTTAAAGCATTAGTGCCCCCATAGAAATTGAAGACTATGTACATTAAAGAGGGATGCATGTGTATAATCCTTTATAATTCTGTATTGTCGTGGTAAAATGTAATATTTAATTATTCCACAAAGTGAATAGTTTTATGAAGAGATATCAGATGAGTTTTTCGGAAGTTTTCCCCCTCAAAATTTTTGGAATTCCAACAAAATTGTATGAGTAAAAACAACATTCTTATAATAAATGTACAGTAAAAACTCCTTAGAGATGACTCGCTAACGTATGAACGCCCCGTCGCATGAGGAGAATCGTTCCCCCACTCTAACATTTTCTTCCCAACGTATTCTCTGTCTAATATCTCCGTTCATTGGTTCGTCCCCCCACCATCCCAGGTACGCTCTCACTCTCTCAGAGTCGGAGAGAGGGAAACTCGATAAAGTATTTTCCAAGAATCCAGACCCCGCTACCGTATCTCTTAAGGAGTTCTTACTGTATTACGTTTTACCACTCCAGTACAAAAATATCTTGTTCTTTACTAAATTTCACCCACAGAAATTAGAATGTTATTGGGACATTTGATTTCAAATAATTGCTGAAAATAATTTCCGCAATAATTAGTCTGAATTTTCCATCATCGAACTTGGTATTCGTTTATTCTGTTGCATTTTTATTTTGGTGTCTTAAAAAACAGACTATAATTTGGGTCCCGTGATTTTCTTACTCATAATATTTATGGGGAGTAGGGGGGGGGAGGGGGAAGATAGGGAAGTGTAACTTGTGTATATATAACGTGTCAATATCATCAATAACTCATACAGTAATTAATTATCGAAATCGATACAATAATAATTTCAATGTACTTTTCTATCATATGATAACTATTATTTACAATGACACCATTCATAAAGATTAAATTTTTCACTAATATGATATTAATTCAGCAATTTAATAATGATAATAGTAATAATAACAATAAATTAATAGAACTCTTAATATATTAATTTTGTTGCCGAAACAAGAAGAGAAAGTACAGAAATTAAGACTTAGTTTCAGCGATAATTAAAAAAAAAACAGAAAACGCAGAACTGTACACATCTTTTCTTTTTTATTAAAAAAAAAAAAAAACGATTAATTGGTATACGCATTTGTTCATCGCACTTTTTAATACTTGCGATGCTTTTATTTCTCATATATATCTTCTTTTTTGTATCTTATACTCTTATTATTCGTATACACTACGCTAGCATTCTAAACAGACGATTCAAACTCATTCAATCGTACACGGAAGTTTTCTCACAACGTATTCTTCTCAGATTTTATTTGAAAAAATAATAATAATTATAATTAACAGCGACCAGTATGTCCTTTTACTGCATCAAACTGGCCTCTATATTTTTTATCTATATTCTTCTTACACTTCTTTTTATTTCCTCGAGTGACAAATAAAAAAGAAACTTTGAAGCTCCTGAAGCTTCCAATCGTACATAGGATCACTAGTCGCCAGTGAAATCGTGTTTTCATTGGATCATACATAAATCGAGGTCTCTTGTTTTTTTTTCTCATATCCTTGTGATGATTAATTAAGCATCTCGACGTTTATTCATGCACTTGGTGTAATGGATTAATCACTTGGAATTTGGCGTTTTTTTGCGAGGGTTTTTTGATACATATATTTATTACTGAGCTACGACATCAACGTAGTTTGCTGGATAAAGGCCTACTCTACCGTCCTTCCTTCCTTTGCACCAGCCTTGTTCGTCTTCATCCTCTAATTTTTCAAATATTTCGCCTGAAAATTATTTTTTTTTTCAAAGTTAGTCAAGTATTCCATGAGTACAATCTTAAGTAGAATTTTTAAATATATATGGTTTTATTATAATGTTGTGAGCACATGTCTCTATATGACGATTAGTAGGAATAGGAATCTACAGAATGACAATTTCTTCTATTCACCATTAGCAATATGTTTTCAAATTGATTCCTTACTTTTGAAATATTGATTCTACTAAGTCCTCCATATAACCCTGAATAGGGAGAGCTGAATTGAAGGAATAATACACTTTTTGGGTCGTAATTTTATTGACATGGCTAATTTTTCCAGTTTATTATGGAGACAAGCAGTGGTTATCGCCTTGGATGGAACTACTTTTGGACTATCGAGCATTTTTCTTTTTCTCATTGCTATCAATTTCATTGGCAGTAGGCTTCTGACTAGATTCAGGGGAATAATTTTTCAAGATATTTAACAAATGGAAATCACTTTCATGAATCGCAATTGGTGTAATGAAAGTCTTAAAGTTTAATCAAAATTAAATACTTAGACAAGTTTTTTAACTTTGGGCAGCTTGTTTAAATTGAATCAAATTTCGTCTAACCAAACATCGGATTCAAACTGTTTTTACTTCCAAAAAATAAAAAAATAAGTATTGAATTCAGTTGAATATGTCAAAAACTACTCATGCAATTGAGCTCAATGTCAATAAGAGGAATTGTGAGTTTTGCACAGGCTAGAGTAAATACAAGGACTTTTATGATAAAACCGAACCAGTTAATATATCAATTTTTCGAAATGCTAGGGCGTGAACAAATTTTAAAAGTGATTTTATTTGTTGAATAGCTCCCAAAATAATGATCGGATTCAGCCTACCTTTGCAGCGAACCAGTGCTATACTGAAAGGCAACTTTTTCCAAATTTCAAATTGATAAATTGATTTTTAGGAAAATGAGGGTACGAAAAATGATGCTAGTGAATTGGGTAGTAAAAATTGTTAAGAATTCTTAAGAAACAAAATTTTAACTTCACTGATACTTCACAATCATTAACACACTCTGGTACTAGAATACTATTACCGTGTGAGTTTCATAATTGGCTACAAACTGCTTACCTTGTTTGAAAGTTAATTCATCTGCTTCTGCACCTTCATAATCATATAAAGCTCTAACAGGCACACCGGGTTCGCCGGTATCTACCAAGGCCTCACCACCGTCCTCGTCCCACTCTTCCTCATCGAAGGGATTCGATTCTTGCTTTGCATTGGTTCCATTTCTGCTGAAGAAAACAGAAACCGATGGCAATTATTCTCCTTAGAATAATATTAAATATTTCACTTGAAGTCAACGGAAGTGCCAAGGTATTCATATTTTTGTTTCTGTCATTTTAATTTAAGCCAGTGCTACAATTAAATAAACGTGTTGAATTTGAAATTTCTCCGTTACTTCTATTCAATAAAAAAGTTTCACCATCACATGTTTTTCTTGCTTAAGAAGCAATATAACTAACCTTCTGAGTAAAAAATGAGATTAGCCAAGTTTTTCCCTCGTAAGACAATTGCAAAACTTAAATTCTCATATCATTATATTTTGGATATTTTTTCATCTTGGAATCGATAGTCTAAGAATTTGGACATTGTTAAATCGATGTGTTGCATTGAAAACAATTAGTTTACAGTTTTTTTTCACTCAGATGGTAAGTTTAATTGGCTCTTAACGGAGAAATTGAAGGAAAATCGGCAATACTTTCCATTGAATTGAATTCCTAAAAATACTTCTGGTACTTGAAAAAGTAGTGGAGCCTCCCCTTAACGAGACTAAATATAACTAAATGAGCAAAGCGTAACAAACTGAGAACTAAATTATTGCAGCTTTCATTTTCTCCAACATCCCTCGAAATCACATAAAATATTTTCACGAGTCATAAAATGGTACTTTCCCGGAATTCAATTCGATATCTATAAAATGAAGCGGAAGAGAATAGGCAACACCTGGAAATTAAATATATTTTCCTCCACCAGTTCTTGCAATTATCGGGTTTATGCCTACCAGTTGTTATAAAAAAAATGTTTTCTAATATTTTCTGGAGGAATAATTAAAAACAACTTAATAACTTAAAATTAAAAAATCTGATAATTTTAATATTTGCGTTGAGGTTTTGGAGTTACATTTCAAAGTTGTTTTTGGAAAGAGAATCAAGAAATGTCATTCTTGAGTTAATTTGATCAATAATAAAATGCAATAAGTCCACCTAGTCAGTAGTAGGTATCTTCGCTTGAACACTAAATATACTTTTAAATAATTCCCTGACTAAGATTAAATTAATAAAAATTACTCACGTAATTGTGGAAGATCTGTTGATGGAGTTACCATCGTGGTTATTCTTCTCTGAACTTTGTTTCGTTGATCCTAATGTATCTGTTTTAGCCTCCCCATTGTTCTCTGGTATTACTCTAGCATTTGGCGGCTTTGCTTTAGCTTTATTGTTAACTGGTGGGAAATCCTAGATCCGGAAAATCATAAATTAGAGAACAAAAGGAAAAAAAAACAAATTTTCGAAAGTTAATTAATAAATATTTGTTATTGATATTTCAATTGAAATTGCAACTAGTTTTTCAGAAATAATTTCAATGCATTCGCTCTTCAAAGATGTAATAAAAATGTCAAATGATGGAATATAACAAAGAATAAAAAAATAAAATTAAAAATATTACATGCAGGTCTTCCCCAACTGGGCGCTGATTGATGAGGGTAATGGAACCAGCTGGTAGCGCCTCTTTTGATTTCGATCCTTTGGTGATCTCACGGAATTCCTCAGTGTAATCCTGTTGTAATACAGCAATGACCAAAAACAATCACATGCATAGGCATTCCACAATTTTCTAAGTTCTATATTGATTTTTGTTACAGCTATATTGATCATATATGTGACATTTGGCGGTGGAAAAAGTTCTATTGGAGACCCGTTGAAATTATTCCCAACGTTAAAACAATGTAGAAAGGATATTCGGCAGTAAAGTAGTAAAAGTAAGCCAGTTAATTTGACAATCGGTATGAAACTGCTATTTATGTAAGAAATGACAAGCTAAGACAGATGAATTTCAATCATTATTTAACCATTTTAATGGCGCAAACTATTTCTACTACTAAATGGCTTTATTATTGCCTAGAATACATAAATTGTCAAGAATTAATGCTGATGCGTAAGAAAACTACTACATTTCTATAAAAAATCCAGGAGGAAACAGCAGGAAGGAACTTTATAACTCTCATTTGGAGATTTTCATCGGAAAAATTTTCAATGGATTTTTTAAAATACTTTCATCAGATATAATGCAACTACTTCATGACAATTATTAATTTTCACAATTGACAATATTAAATTTTTGATTAATTTTCCTTTCCTCATTGAGAGGAACTCCAGTCTATGAGATTAATTTTAACACATTAATATGAGGCAAAAAATTCAATAGAACTAATCCATGCTGTTAATTTCTAAATATAATGGCTAGTTTGATTGAAAAAAAAAAAAAACATTTGGATCGTTAAAAATAGACGATCAAAAACGTCGTCAGGATAAATTGGAGAAATTAATCATGCTAGTTGAAAGTGGCAGATAATAATTGTTACCTCGAATTGTGGCCAGTTCATGGCCATATTGACCCCGTGATTATTTGACCACCACTTGAGGTCCTTTTCGAAATCAGCATTATTGATCGTATGATAAAACTCCTCATAAATTTGTGGAAGACTGAAAGAGAAATAAGTGTGAGGCATTTTTCGTCTCCATTCTACTGTTGTAAAGAGTATTTGATGACTGTAATTACACTGGATCCTGTGATATGTTGAGGCACTTGTGAATGCCGAACAGTACTTCCTTGAAAAATTGCAGTCGTTGTGCCTCCATCTCCTGGCATTTTTCAAACACCTGCGTCATGTCCTCCATGTACTTTGGATTGTACTGATTTATTTCTTGAAGTGATGCCTCATATTTCTCCTTCGCTTTTTGTACCTCCTCTTTAGTCTTCTGCACTCGGTCCTGCATCTTTTTTACCTGTTGATGCAATTTGATTAGTAATTCTTGCGTTATTAGCTTGTAAGAAATCAAGTTTTTATTCAACTGAGACTCGCACTATTGAAAATAATTATAACATAATGAAAACACGAAATAGTACCGTCATTCTCTAACAACAATGGAATAGACCAAATTATGGAAAACATGAAAAAATGTGCTGAATATTTTTTGCCATGTGAATTTTGTTTTCCAAATAAACTGAAATTAGTAAATGGATAAGTCTCCTCATTTGATATATATTTGACAATGCATCTTCATGACCTATTTGATTGCAATAATATTTTTCATATGATGCAATTAAACTTACAGTGATCCAACATAAATGAAAGAGAAGTTTAATCCACAATTTTCTACATTTTAATATTAACTTTTTGTCACTCAGTGCGTAAAGCACTACTTCACGGCCGCTTCGCGGCCGCGAAA
>JAPYZM010001183.1:0-20600 GCA_030522845.1 Psyttalia concolor
GAATATGACATTTTTAGCTAAATAAAATCGGACATAAAATGACAGAATTTGTCATTTTATGTCACATTCTGTCATTTTATGACAAAATTCCGAAGAATTATCAGAATTTGACATTTTTTGACATTTTCTGTTAAACTTTGACAGAATCTGTCGACGAATTTCCACGAGGGGCCTCCTTGGTTATCATCTGCAGTCTCCTCTATAGAAACTTCCAGGGTAGTGTCTAATGATTGTTTTTTTGAATTTTTCTCGATGGTCTGTAAAAGGAATAGAAAAATTAAAGTTTGAGGGAGATTCTGTGGCTTCATTGGTAAGACGGTGAGTTTGTACGTTGTCCTCAATGTTATTCCCGCATTGTTATTGATTTTAATGAACATTTCATATTTCCTTTCTATTTCCAGGATTAATTTGTTGTCCTTGATACTCTGAGGTGGGCGGGATAGAGACGTGAGGACACTGGGGGAGTCCGAAACAATTTGGTAGTCATTATTAGGAGAATTCATAACAATATTCATAGTTTCGCCAATTGCTAAACATTCAAACGTGAAAACAGATGCTTGTCGATTAATACTGAGTTTAATGGATAGTTCAAGTTCAGGAGAGAAGTACGCTGACCCAACAAAAATTCCATCAGATCTCTTGCTTCCATCTGTATATATTTTAATTGCATTTTGAATTCGGGCTTGGTGAGTATCGTAGATTTCTATTGATTCACTTTCTTCAGCTGGGATTGAGGTAATTGTTTCATAATCGTAGAAATACATATTAAAATGATTTTCTTTGTTGAGTTCTGGTAATAATCGTAGATTGAGTAATATTTGGAGGGTATTCATTTTGCCCCAGTCTCCCCTATGTACAATTAACTTCTCTCCATCAAAATTGACCAAGATACACGCACTGAATTCATATTACCTGCTTTGCCGATGAAACAAAAAAAAACGAAACACGACCTTCGCCTTTTTAGTGGCTAATAAGCCTATAGCGCTAACTGACTCAGTAACTGGTGTCTGAAAAGGCTATAATATTTTATTTCAAATTCTCCGCTTTTCGCAGAATATGAACTCGCCATCTGGCGTAACTTCAACCAACTGATAATCGTACAAAACACAAGTCACCCATGAAAAAGTGTGTTCCTTTCCTATACTTTTATCGTTAAAAAATCGTTCGTGATTTGTGTATGTACTACGCAAATATACCAAGAAAAAATTGATTATTTCGAGAATTTTCGGTAAGTTCAGATCCATATCATTTATCTCAATTGACATCACAGTGAAATTTCTTTGCAAAGAATGAATATATTTTTATTTTGAGAAATAATTGATTGAAGTACTGCGGCCGGTCAATGGTGCCGGTGCGGATTATTTTCTTTGTTTTTACTATACGTTCTATTGAACAGAATGTTGCGTTGAAAATCTGTTGTGCCATCTACTCAAGAACGTAAAATATATCTATTGATTAATAGCGTTTTCCTCGCTCCACTTATTGAGTCTAAGCCTGCGGGTTCACAGCAGCAAAAAAAAAAACGGTAGTGTTTCTTGGTTTTTTGTTTCATTGATAAAACAGGTGATATGTAATGAATAGGTGGTTCTTGGTAAATTTTGTTAGAGCGAGGTTAATTATATTTATTTCAAGATTTGAGGAGTATGAGTCTCGGAAAAGTGCTGGAAAAGCGTTCTCGGTGCTCGTGGAGTGTATTTTGAATGCTGGTGGAAAAGTCAAAAGCACTTGTGTCAGTTTAGATGTGTATTGTACAGCGAGGACTCCCACACATTTTCTCAATGCACATATAACCCTATTCAAAATACCCTCCACGAGCACCGAGAACACTCTTCTAGCACTTTTCCGGGACTCATACTCCTTAAGTCTCGAAATAAATGCAACAAAATTGGCCAAGCAACAAGCATTGATTACATGAAACCTGCTTTAATTGCTGATTGGAACAAATAAACAAGACAAATTAACTTTTGTTTACGGTTTTGAAAGACAGCGCTTACTGACTGAGTAAGTGGAGCGAGAAAAACGCCTTAACAATATAAAAACGAGGGAAAAATTTAAAAAAAAAAACTGGTAATTATAGGACGAAAGTTTTATTTTTAGGTCGTGAAAGATGTCAATTCCGATCAACAAAGAGCAGCTTGCTCCCCTGAAGATTTTCGTTGAGCTCTGTATGAAGAACCCTCAGGTTCTCCATACTCCTGATTTAGCCTTTGTCAGAGAATTCATCGAGTTTTTTGGTGGAAAGATTCCCAACGAGAAGAAGACTGGAGGAGGGCAAAACGACGATGAATCCAGTAAATTGAGCGAGGAGCAAGACGAAGAAATGGAGGATGAGAGTGAGGAAAGTGATATCGAGCTCGATATGACGGGAGTGATTGGTAAGAGGAGACGAGTAAACAAAGAAATTAAGTTGTACAAAGACCAATATAATATGTCAGAGTACCGACTATTGGAGAACACTGTTGCAAATGAAATAATGATAAATTTCTTATCATTTTTCAGGAAGAAAACAACACACTTTGGTCTATATTGAAAACATAAAATATTCCCACGCGTGAAAGAATTTAAGCCCAAGGTCCATTATCTGTAGAACGTTATCTAAATCGACTATTTGAAAAAAAAAAATCTACAACTTTTAATTGATTTCTCCATTACTGAAGAACACTTGACAATTGTAATTTTGGTTGAAAAAAAAAAAGTAAAAACAAATTTTAACATTTTGTAAGAGGATTTTGGAAAAATATGGAAAAATGATTTTATTAGAGGGGATATAGATAATAAATCAAAACGTAGCAGGTGCTGATCTGTGATTCGCCATCATGGATGGAGACAGCACGAAATAGGAAATCTCTTAGTACCTCACAACTAGAGTAGATTTTTTTCATTGCGACGAAATTTACGATTGTCGAGTGTTCTTGAGCAACGGGAAAATCAATTACAAGTTGTAGATAATTTTTACAAAAATAATTGATTTATATAACATTCTACGGATGATGGACCCTGGACTTAATAGAAAATCCAATTCTATTGCATTCAGTAGAAATATTCAATAGGATTATATATTTTCTGCATAACTTATTCCATTGAGATCTTCTCTATAGAAATTCTTCAGCCAACATTTTCAAAGTTTGTTTTCACTCCCATTTCTTTTCTATTCATGAAATGAAAATTTTTTAGAAAGTTGGGAAACTTGAGCCCTGCCGATTTTATAGAAAATGTTTCAATGGAATACCTTGGGTAGAAAGATAGGGGTCTATTCATTTTTTTCTGTGAAATATGTTCTATTGTACATTCTAATAGAAAGGGCGAAAAACTAATAGAAAGTTTAATCAAGATGAATGCAATTGTTCAGGGAACTAGCTAAAATTTCTATTAACTTTTTTCGCCTTTATTTTCTTCGGAAAGTGAAAAAAAAAAACATATATTTTTTCCAGAACCAGATAATGATCCTCCACAGAAAATGGGCAACCTTTCCCTTCAACCAACAGAGGAAGAAATAGCCGAAGCTCAATCAAAACGTTCCGAGGCCGTGTCAGCCTTTTCAGAGAAAAATTACGAGAAAGCACTGTCGCTTTACACAGAAGCAATAACTCTGAACCCCCATGCAGCCCTTCTCTATGCGAAACGTGGTCAAGTCTTTCTGCAATTGAACAAACCAAACGCTTGCATTCGCGACTGTAACAAAGCTATTGAGCTCAATCCGGACAGTGCAGCAGCCCACAAATTTCGAGGTCGTGCCCACCAACTTCTTGGTGATTGGGAAGAAGCGGCGACTGATCTTCGACTGGCATGTCAATTCGATTTTGATGAACAGGCAGATGAGTGGCTTCGTGAGGTTACACCCAACGTGAGTTCATTTATTTTTAAACCTAAATATCTATTTATCCATTTTTTTTAAATATACACCACACCATATGCATTATATTAAACACAAGGAGAAAACTTTTAGAAGCAAAATCCGCAGAATCCACACAGTTCATATTTAAAAACGGAGGTACATACAACAATATTTCTACTTAAACCTAGAGATTAAATTAACGTTTTAAATTAATTAAACGTGAAATTAACTCAGCAGTGAAGTGGTGAAATGTAATTCGTCTAGTATGAGATTTTCGTTGACTATGTTTTTGGCTCGATAATCGGTGATAATGGGAGATTCTCTTTAAGCGCCCCCTGAACTGAAACTTTTATGCCTTTAATGTACGGAGCGATCGATCGAATGATTTTTTATCTATGATGATACGGTATACGACGCGAGAAATGACGTGAGAAACATGTGGGAAGAAATCTGTTTCACATCTTGTTTTAAAAAATTATTCTTTCATTACATTATTCAGTAGACTTGAAATAAAAAAGTTGAATACTTCTCTTTACCATTGAATTGAATGTGGGCCAATTAATTATTTCAAATTATTTTTTTTGGCAATTTTTTTCATATTAACAAAAATTAGTTGATTAGTTGATTGTCAATGCACTGTCCATTTGTGAATGGAGTAATGTTTATGTAACATTACAATCTTCAACTTTTCGTAAATACAATTTCTATATTTGATGAATATATTCAGTGTTGAAAGAACAACTATATTCAATTTAATCCTTTGGAATTTCACAAACATTAGACAATGTTCGGCGAAGCATTTTCTGAAGTAAAAAGTGCCCCATGCCATATAAATTGATATTCCCATACTTGATTTTTTTTTACATCTCGACATATCGCAAATATAATTCTATAGATACTCTCACTTATTAACGACTTTCAAATTTCAGTGCGTCTCGTTCTACGAGATATCTCTTAATTTACCGTCTTCGTCCATATCATTAATCTCCTTTCTATTATGGATTTTACTATTCCACCAATGCACAGATGGTCAAACATTTGAAATGTTTAATGGGTTTCTCACAGTTCTACAAGAACTCGAATGTATATTGATTAATTTCGCTTAGGGAATTAATCGTTCAACATTAATTATGAAATTTCGTAACATTGGGCTCACTTAATGATTGCTATTGTTGAATAAATATTTTCACATATATGCTAAAAAATGCATATAAATAACGATGACGCAGTTTTTCGACAAATAAAGAATGGCAGAAATTGAAAATTCTTGTAATCATATTTTCATTTTTTTTTTCACTGTATAAATGACTCATTCATGAATCGCAATGGATTTGGCTTGAAGAGAGGATCAATAATTTGATGTGGATGATTTTTTTAAAAACCTTTGTTGATTATTTGAGATGGTTTCTTGTCGTCTTGTGCTGCCCGCAGCCAAGACATGAAGTAATGGATGGGAGCAACTTATCGATGGAATCCGAGAGGTACAGGCGCCAGTGATGCGACAAACTGGACCGATGCACCTCTTAATTAATGAAAATTAGAAAAAAATGTATTTTTAAAAATTGTTTTCCGTCTTGTTTTTCTTCGTTTTTCTTTTTTTCGTTCTTTTAATCTCAACTTGCTGGGGGTTGGCTGGGTATTTCTTCCGCATTCACTGTTGCCTCAATAAGTTTCTTGTACTTGCCAACGAGTTCTGGTAGATCGTAAGCAATAGCCACGTCCAATCTGTTGATTGGACAGCCACGGAAGTACGTGCAAGTTGAACTGAGAGATGGGAAATCGTAGAGTGAATTCAAACGGAAGAAATCCCTGTATACGTCCGGATCGGGCAGATCATAGCGTGAGATATTTGTTAACGTACTGAGTCCTTCGTAGATATGATAGTTCTGAGGATTTTCGATTATTCGGTCGCTTATTTCTTTCTTATTACCAAAGAAAGTTTTGTGGTTGTAGTAAGTTGTTAAGTAACAATCAACCATTTTTGCATGATTCCGAACACGTACCTAGAAATTGTTGACAATATTATTGACAAGAAATAGAAAGTGGTTTGTCATAGCCATAAAATTGACTACTAACGATTAGCTACGACATGAGTAACAACCATAACTAGATTTCTCACTCGACTTATTTTTTGTCGACACTTTTTTTTGTAGAAAAAAAAAAATGAAACTTAACATTGACCCATGAAGACTTGTTGTGACAGGCGCGAAAGAATTTAAAGAAAGAAATATTAAATGACTAAACTTACGGCAAATCGTCTTGCACTGGCAATTTTATGTTCAACTCTTTTATCAATAGCCGAACGTAAGTCTCTGAGAAAAGCCCTTTCCTGGGCGTAAAGAAGTCGCGTAGGTGCGCCAGCTTCATAAGGCAGTGACCACAGTGAGGTAGAATACATGATTGGGGGTTCAGCACTTGACATCAGAGGGGATATGTTCCAGATGAGTGCTCCTTGAACTCTCATGAGTTCTTCCGGTTTCACTTGGTCGGCCTTATTCAAAATTATTCTTGTCTGATACTCGCGTCCCTTGAGCTGATCTAGAATCGCCTCAGTTTCTGGGCCGACGTCCAATTTTGATGGATCATAAACGAGGAATATTATGTCAGCTCTGTCAATGAACCACTGACAGGCGTCGTTGAAGGGGAATAGGCGTTGAACTTGTTTTCGAATTTCAAGAATTCCTGGAATCTCTACGATATTCACCTAAAATCGGAATTTTCTTCGTATAATTATGGTTATGGTATTATGAGTATAATCATTTCAATCTGTTTCCCTTCTTTTCGAACAAATTTTCAATGTGAAAAATAGTGATCAATTTTGTTGACAATTATTCTCAATATTGTTAGGACGAACCTTCTCAAGAAGTCTATGTGGCAGCTTCAAACCTCGTAGACGATCGAGCATACCCTGGCCAAATTTCTGTAGTCCCGAGAATGTCCAATCAGCTGCCAATTGTGTACCATCTAGCACCTCTTCCTCTTCACCGTGCATTACAATATTGAAATAGGCGGGCGAGGGTTCCGCTCCTGCATTGATTGCATTTAATTAACGATAATGCTTGGTGATAAGCAAATACTTTTAGTACTTTCTAAAATATTTCAAAAGAATTTTTTTTTTATTTGTAATGTCCTTGGTTTTATCGAAGTATTTTATTTGCGACTTGAAAACCTTTCCTCTAGCCTGTCTCTTCTTATTATCTGCGGTATCATGACCGGCCGTCTTACACTTAGCTGTGCCCCATTCGAACTAGGACAGCACGGGACTGCAAACTATGTAAAACCCCAGTCGCACCGCAGCTGGCCGATTGTGCAGTGCCTTAATTAATGTATTCATCTGCCACTCTGACTATATATATATATGAATACACTAAACCGCTACACCGTGCCTACCGTCCTACCGTCCTACCGTCCTACCCTAATACCGTAATTGTTGTGCAAGCGAGATGTTCCTAAGCGGTCGCCCATCCAAGTACTACGCTAAGCTCAACGCTGCTTAGCTTGGATCTCCGCTGGTGCAACACCACACCTACCACCTCACCACCGGACCATTACGGCGGGCTTATTTTCTAAAGTATTTGCATTGACTATTACTCTCGTTACCTGTTCTGAGTGCGGTTGGTGTATATTCCGTGTCCAGAAGGTAATTTATTATGGACGATTTTCCACCGCTCCACGGGCCCATGAAGAGCACAAGGGGCTTCGAAAAAATTTCCGGATCTGTAGCGAAATTAAAGCCAAATTAATTATTATCAGATGAAAACGAGATAATTCAGTGAAAATGTGGTACAACCACATTCGAAGGGACTCCAGTGGATATTTAGACGATAAATATTCAATATAGCAAGAAATTTTATCGCATTTTCGAAACATAAGCTTTCCTCTAACCGATTTCTTTCATTGATTATTTCCCGCGTAAGGGAGAAATTCATTAAATATGATGAGTAATATGGATAAAGACAGTAAGCTAAAATATTGAAGTCTTAAAATAGGATACGTCGCCATTGACAGACATTTTCCGTACCTCCGAAGTGTCTATTACTGAGATCTCTGTATTTGTACAGAGTCTCCAGAGGTTTGATAGCGTTATCATAGAGCCTCTTTAATTCTTTAAGAATTACATCCGATGCTTTTTCAATGGCTGCCTCTTTGATTTCATTATCCTGATCCAGTCGTAGAATCTGATTGAGGTGTTCTTTGGGCCTCAAATTCTCTGGGATTTCAATCTCTTGTGTCAATTCTTCCTCAGGTGTCGATTCGGTGGACTCTTCGTCTCCATTCTCTTCTGTAAATGTTAAAAATTATCAACCAATTGCATATGGTAATTATTGTGAACACAAGTGATGTGGCATGGGATCCTGCTGGAACTAAGTAAAATGTCACATGATTTGCTGAAGTTCATTGGCGGCAATTTTAATAAAAAAAAGTCTCTCGTTAAATTTTCATAGATTTACTAATTTCTGATAGGTGAACATATTGATAGTGTCCCACCTTGTTGATCTTTTCCCTGGGATTCCTCGTCTTCCTCGTCTTTCTCTTTCTCGTCACTATTTGTCTGGTCCCCTTTTTCTTCACTCACAATTTTTTCCTCAGTATCTGGCTGTTCCTTGCTCTTCTTATCACTTTCATTAGTACCCTCTGCCCCTTCTGCTTCCACACTCTCAGCGATATCCTCCTTCGAATTTCTTAATCTATCCTCTTGTTCCTTAGTGTCTCCCTGCTGCGATAGCTTTCCCTCCTCTTCTTCATTTGTATCTGCAACTTGGTCGGCTGACTTTTCTCCAGTTACATCGCCTTCCTCGGTCGTTTCGGCTTTCTCCTCATTTCGCTCCTCCATCTGTTTTTCTTCCGACTCTGTCTCCGTCTCTTCCTTCTCTTCCTCCTTCGTTTCGTTCGAGTCTCCCTCAATCTCCTCAACTGTTTTGTCCGCCTCTAATGCCTCCTGGGATTCCGATTTAGCTTCCTCAGTTTTCTCCTCTGACATTTCTTCGTCATCGCCTCAAAAAAAGATAATGGAATCTTATGAATCACCGCTTTTTCTATTGAAAGCATCGCATTATATAATATTCTATGAAGTGTAGAAGGCATGTATAGATGTTTTTCCATATTATCATTCGAGCCAATAGTGCCATCAGTATTTGCAGAATAATTTATATTAATTTTTTCATACTTTCGTCATTCATACTTTTATCGCTATTTCGCTGCTAATTTATCTTTACCTTTTTGGAATTGGTCTTCCTCTTCAACAGAATCCCCCCGTTGCTCTCTGGAAAGTTCTTTAGTAGCGTCATCTTGCTCCTCCTGCGTCCCCTCGTTGGAGTATCCTTCCTTGGATTTATCGTTCTCCATGGAATAGTCGTCGACATCGTTAGGAGTCACTGCTATCTCTTCCACAGACTTTTCTCTTTCGGCTACTTCACCAGCTCCCTCACCAGATTCTTTTTCTTCTTCGATCTCTACAGTTTCTAACGTCGCTTTTCCATCGTCGTCGATATCTCCGGGTTGGTCCTCAGTCTTGCTGTCATCCTCTTTCTGAAATGATTTTGTCTCTTATGTACACAGTAAGATAATGTTTTAGGTTGTGAATGTTGAACGGAATTACTTACAGACTCAGCTGAGGCTGTTATCACTGTTTCTCTCTCTTCTTCGCCTTCCCCATCTTCTTGACTCCCTTCTTCGACGGGTCCTTAGAATTAAATTATCTGAGATTTTATTCAGTTCTACATATATTTGGTGATCAAGTTGGGTTTTGGTTGTTTTGGCAGACTACTTAATTAAGGTTATTTAGATGTGCGCATAATTTGTTATTGACTATTTAATAAAAGTTCAATTCGATGTATTCTCGTAGAAAAAAATTACCAAACTGCTCAGTAAATTTGTTAAAATTATATCCCAAACGGTCAATACGCAACGCGATTTTTAAGTATAATAGTAATTTTAATTGAAAATTTTCTCTACGAGCATCTTTAGTGATTGAAGATATTTATTGATCACTTGGAAACCGTTTGGAAAATGAGCATTTTTAATGAGAATTTTCAGAGACTTCCCTTATTTCTACAAAGAGAAAAACAACGTTACATGAGCAAAGATAATCCAGCGAAAATTATTCAACGTATATAATGCAAATGGGTGAAAAATTCGGTGAAGTTGTATATGTAAGGTGTATGTTGTAAAACGATTCAAGTAAATTTTCACAGTTCACTGATTTTTCATAAATATTTAGGAATTATAGACGGATACTAAAATTTTTACTGAGAGCTTTTCTTTGCAAATCAATTTAAAGGCTATGAGAACTATAGGAGGTTATTGCAACAAATTATGAGGGCTGTCTTAGATTCGGCAAAATCCTGTAACAACTCTGCTTAGAGATAAGGCAATTTAAGGCCCGCATTGATTCTCTTTCCAAACTTTATTCGTGTTCCATTTTATTATGTTTCCCCAGCAAATTATTGAATGAATAAAGAAAAAGAAATGATTCAGATCGTTTTAATTTTTTTATTCAGTAGACTTTAATTTTCAGCAAATTAAAAATTCGTAATTTCCTTGCAGCTGTGGTGATCTATCATTCAGTATGGAAGAGGGAGTGGGAAGGCAGAATAATTTGATAATAAATTTCATTTTACACTGCACATGACCACAAAAACGCCAAAAACGTTCTGCAACGTCCTCTGCACCATTGTTAACAATATTGTGAAAATATGTCCACTAGTAAATAATGATGATTCGCAGCCTAATATTATATATAGTAAAAAAAAATTGTTGCAATTTTACCAAATCAGTAATTTCAAGGGACAGCAGATCACATTAAAAATATCTGTGCAATGACATGCCGCGAATTATCATCATTTATTTGTGAAAATATATTCACAAAATATGATTATTAATAGTATAAAGGCCAGTGCAGAAGGTTTTTTTGTCATTTTGTGGTCACGTATAGTCCGAAGTAAAATTCAATTATTCAATTTCTTCGCCTGTCTACTCCCCCTCTAATGGACTATGGCAGATTGCCACAGCCGCAGGTGAATTACAAATTATTAATTTGCTGAAAAATAAACTTTCTATCAAATAAAAGAATCAAAACGCTCTGTAACAGCCTTCAATGTTTTTAAAATTTTTTTCTCACTATCCATTCATCTTTATTGGGAGATTTGTCTTAAGGCAAAATTGTCAAAGAAAATATTCAGATAATTTACTGGGGAAAGATGATAAACTAGAACGTAGATAATGCTCCAAAAAATAACTGATCCATGCCTTAAACTGTTTTATCACTTCACGTCTAAATTGTTTATAGATATTCGTATTTGTCTGCGAAAGCTTCTGCTACAAAGGGAAACGAGGAATTAGATGTCAGCCTTTCATTGTTCTCTTGATTTTGAATAAAAGTTCTCGATATACAATTTCACTTATTCCATGATTTGTCTCAACGTCATTCTATATTAAGATAGGTCAATAATTAACAATGTAATGTATATGTGCCTTCTAAAAACTAAAATATACTAAAACATGTGTGATCACCCACCCGTTTGACGATCCTTCAGGGCTTTTTCGATGTACGGTCGACATTGGACTTCAGATGGCACCTGATCTACTTGATCATCACCTTGCACAACTAAATTATAATAAATAAATTTTGCATGAAATACTTTTATTTATCTGTGAAACAACATTAACATGTTTTTTACTATGTTATTCTGGCATATTTCATAAGAATTAATTAGTCAGGAGTAGTTCTAATGACATTTCCGGAAAAGTGAAGAAGGTTTTAATTCCACATTCGATTCTCTGATTCTGTCCAAAAGAATAGAGTAAATTAATGAAGCATTTGGTAATTACCATTACCAAATAGTTATAGTTACGGGAGACGTATAGGGAACCGTTTTCCACTGTTTCAAGACTCGGATTTATTGTCAAGGAAAGTCTTTTCGAATTTTCATATCAAATCACTCTAAGGAAAAGGTCCTCAGCAAACTTTCGAAAGGTTAGTGATGAAAATGCCATCCATTTACGTCACTTTCTCGTGAATATGAAATTGATGAGTGAACGATGTAAGGAACGCAGATAAAGAGACAAGAGTTTTAAAGCCGGGGTCGGATGACGCCCGTGCTTGACAAAAATATCTGACCTGCCAGATGACGCAAGCCGAGGGACATAAAGGTAGATAATTGTAATCGGTTGACCGTTAGTTTTTCACCTCGGTGTCATCTTAACTTTTCTAGCGAAGAATCATAATTCAACATTACAGACATCTAGTACGAGGGTGTCATAGTTTTACTAATTGACCTCGTCATGTTGACCCTGAAGACACACCTATTGAACTTGTCGAGTAGGGCCAAGAATTTCATCAACTACGACATTGTACTCAGGTTGATATCCAACTTGTTGCTTCGAGTCTTGTCAAGTGACCATTGATCATCACAATAGTGTGATGCAGATAATCTGGTGATTGGGGTGAAGGTAAAGAATGAAAAAAAAAATACATTTTTGAGAAAAGGATGTAGGGCAATATTGATATGTAGTGGCTATTTAAAGAGCCACAGGAAAACATTTCAGCAATTTGAAAATGTTTGAGCAGGGGATGAGTTTGTATTGATGCACACAGTCGACGCGGTGGGGATCGTCTCCCCGAGACATCTAAGTTTAGACAGTCGGGTAGGCGGTTTCACCAGGTTTCATGGCCCACGGGCCGAGTACTGATTCAAATATATTTTGTATGCACGCAATGTATCACTTAGACATGTCCATCAATTTTTTTGTCACTTTGAGGAATGGAATTCTACCAATTGTCTAATTAAAACGGATTGCCATCAGTCTATTCCAGTCTACTTCCATCTAATTTATGGAAATACTTGACTCATTATAAATGATGTATTTTTTTACCCTTTATGTGCTTACCTGAGGGGGGGGGGGGAGAGACGATCTGATTATACGTTATCTGATGAAGAGAAATTTAATAATGGAAGTCGAGTCGGAGAAGAGAGAGTAATAGCAGTAAATCTTACATAACATTGACCTTCGTTAGCGAGTCGTCATGTTTACGTCAATAAACATGAGGATGCTATGATGCTGTAACGCTATGACACAGTGTTACACTGACCCAATTATCGACAGCTGTAAATGTAAAAAAATCGAAAAGCTGTCAGCCAACCCCTACATCGATTTTCCAAGATTTTCAATAGAATTATTGTAAGAGAGTAAAGTAACCTTGGGTTTTACATAATAGTCGATAGAACTGTTCGTAGATGCTGGGACTATAAATAATTGTGTGAAGAGATGAAGTATTGGATAAAAAAATTCGAAAGCTTTCAAATTCATTGAATTAATATTTAATCCTTCATATTGAAACAAATACCACCGATAGTTATGGCAAGTAATGACCAATGATTAGATTATTTTGATGTCATTGACCAATTGTCACCGGTTACAATTGAAGGAAGTTACTCACCCTGCAAGGCCACGGTCAGAAGTGCAATAATGAGGCCCAGAACCAGAGTAGGCATCAGCCTTACTGAGCTGGTCATGTTTTCGTTATTAATTGTCAATTAATCACAAACACTTTTTTTGGTCTCAGATCGGTAAAAATTCGAGGGCTGTCTCGAGTGAGACAGCTCTTAACACCCTGTCGCACTAAACTGTCCCCGCAAGTTAACAGTCCCTCGTCCGACATCCAAGATGAACCACCAAATCCCGTTCGGGTACCGACTAAATCTGCTTTAGTGCCGTAGCGATGTAGCTCTAGCCCGTCCTACCTCGCTTTCAGTCGTGTAGCGCTGGCTACTTGACGATTTCTTGCCATCTCACTTTTTTGACTTTTTTATTAGTCCCTAGGGATGAATTTTTCGCCTCTATTTGCAAATTAATTATGAATTACATCAGTAAGAATACCACTCATTTGAATTTAACAAGCAGTGTGCAGTAGCCAGTTAGTTAGTTAGTTGAAATGAAAGTTCATTTTGATATGTTTAATTGTTTGCATTATTTCGACACATCTTATCATAATAATTCTTGAACATGATGTATTTTATTAGAGTGACATCTCAGTAGGTTACTGGACACACAGAGTTCTACCGATATACATACGACTTGGTAAAGTCAAGTTTTTTAAACATTTTTTGTCCTGTAATACAGACTAAAGTTCGCTATGAAGGTGTAAATGTCGCAATCGCTAAGATTCTTCGACACCTCTGTCACCTTTTCATCCATCTGCATGGCTATCAACAACCTCCCTGCCTGGCTTTTTTCAACCTCTACCGTTACCTCGGCTTCCAATACATTTCACTTCATTTTCTATTTGTTCATTTCCCAATTCAAAATATTTACCGTATTTTCTGTTGCTATTGCATCGGAACATGATTTTACGATTATATACAAATTTTCTGATTTTCGCTTTTAACACTGTGCTGTAAAGCTTTACTTGCAGTTCCCTTGATTGTTCTTTTGGTAAAACCCTATTATTAGGCCTTCTCTTTATGACAACCAGTAGAAACGATTGTAGTGTGTTCATACTTTTAAACGCATTTAGTTTTTAACCATTGTTTACTGCTAGCGAAATACATTCATAGGAGGAAGGGAGGGAGGAGCGAGGAGCGAGGAAGTCGGTTTGGTCTTATTGAGGGTTGGGGCAAGTAAATTAAGTCAGGTGAATTGAATCCTTCCGCTCGGGTAATTTACATAAACTATGTAAATTACCTGAGCGTTCGTGAGCTTTTTGAAATATTCGAAATTTATTTGATACTCCTTATGGTATAATACGAAACCACGATTTTTTATCATCTCTTCGAAGATCAAAAGTCGGAATTATACTCCGCAAGTTAAACCCCGACGGGTCAAACAGACAGAGATTAAGCGAGAGAGAGAGAGAGAGAGAGAGAGAGAGAGAGAGAGAGAGAGAGATTTCGCATTAATTAAAAGTAAAAGACATGTATCCTAAAGACAACATGCGAAGGGTCCTGGGAACCCCTGGGAACCTTTGCTCTTTCGAATTGAAGCACTACTCAATGTTTCCCATTACTTAATTCTGACAATCTTCGCATAATATCCTTGTAAGTTTTTATTTGGCTGTTTTAATATGATTCACCTGAACTTTGATCACCATTCTTTTGAGCGTGCTACTGGTCTTTGTTGCTTCATCTAAATAACAATTATATTCTTCAGATTGACCCGCTTATTTTGTTCTTCTACCCTTGCATCGTATGACCCACATGGGTTTTGACCTATTGAGGGCATCGCAACGACAGGCTATTAACTTTTATCTTTGAAATTTATGACCTCAAAAATTGTCGAAAAAATAATTGGTTTTATATAAATGAGAAAAATAAACGCTAACAATGCTTCCTTATGACATCCTTAATCTTGGTCAAAAATAGTTAGTATTCTAAGATCGCTTTCATTACCCCTTAAGTAGAGTTCTGACACGGTTTTTTAATATTTTTGACGCTTCAAACGGTAATTACCGGTATTAGAACATTAGAACAAACCACGTCGAAAGAATCTCGTGACAAAATATGCCCAAACTTAGTCTTACAAGTAGTCTTAGCTGAAAGTACGATAACATCCGAAAATCATAATTGTTCAGGCAAGATTTTCAACAAACAATATTCATAATTCCAGTTCATATTGTCGTATTCTAATCAAGCATTACTTTTCATAAATTCCATCAATAACTCACTAGATTGGAGTAAACTGACTATAACAGTCAGTGTTTGTACCTGAGAAAGAAATACTAACGAATTTTCAAGCGATTCTTTATATATTACATGCCCCAGTTATATGCTATCATCATCAAATCAGACAATAATTGAATATCTTATTGAACAATAAGAATGTGTTTTGAAGATAATCAACTAATATGTTAGTGGGGACATAGTTTGGTGTAGCATATACAGAGAGTGGAAGCGTCGCCCCGTCGAGCGCCTTTATATTTAGATGTGTCCGGGCCGTCGCCGTATAAGGTTGGCTTTAGTGCTCAAATATTTATCCCCTTTGCCTCTTCTAATGCCCATCTTCCCAGCAATTCCCACATTTGAGCGTTCTGCCGCTTAATTCTCTCATTTTTCCTACAAATCACCTAGCATCGTGTATTGAAGCGGCGGTCAGTGATGTTAATAAATGACTGTTTCGAGAATTCACAAATCTCTACATCTTCATTTTCTTGATTTTAAACCAATAATCATGATAAAAATATATTGCTTTGATTACAGGCTCGGAAGATCGAGGAGCACAAGCGAAAGAAAGAGCGAAGAGCTCTGGAAAAGAAGGAGAAATCTCGGCAGGAGGCAGTGAGGAAGGCACGTGAGGCAGCCAAAGCACGTGAAGCTAATTCACGTCCATCGCAAACCGATGATGGGGCTGGAAAGACAGGAATGGGCGACTTTTACCAGTACCTCAATGATCCTGAGGTTCAGGCAGCATTTCAGGTAATAGAAACATTTCTAATAATTGTTAACTTATTTACTATTGAAAAATTAACATCTTTGTTTGATCACATATAGACAACATAAGTTCGTAATGGTTGCAATGGGATAAATTGATTTTAATAATTCCACTACTATTAATTATTACTAATAAACTAGTACGAGTCAATGACAATTGTTGACATGAGTAATAGTGATGAGAAATAATATATACAATAGGAAAAAACTGAGTGCAAAATTTGACTTTCAAAGGATCCCGATGTATCAGCAGCATTTGTCGACATTTCATCGAACCCAGCCAACATCTTGAAGTATCAGAAAAATCCAAAGGTAATGGCTTTGATCAATAAAGTTGCCTCGAAATTTGGTGGTGCGACTGGCTTCGCCGGAATGGCAGATCAGATGCCTAGTGCCGATGCGTCGCCAAAACCATCTGCACCGAGAAACGATGACGACGTCGGCCTTGACTAAAAGTGCGTTATCCCCTACTCCACGTCTCTTGTTTATCTTTCACTCAAGTTCATTGTCGTAAAACATTGTTTTTTTTTTATTCCTTCCAATATTGTCTACTCACCGTTATCTGTATAATCACTGATTAAATCTTAATAATGCCAAACATTTTGCATATTAAAGTTATGAAGTCATCCCCGATCAATATACTAATGTATATAGCGATTACAATAATGCGTGTATGAATATTCATAGAACTGAAATTTTGAAACTATTCCTTTTGTAAAAGTAAAAAGAAAAAAACAAAATTATGATGAAGCGTTCCCGGTTAAGAAACAATGTAACTTTGCCCGCCAACAGGTCATGTTGAAAATAAAATGGATCAATTCTTATTGATATATGATTTATTTTATCAAAGGAATAATAAACGTAGAATTAATACATTACTACCGTCGTTAGAAATCGATTGAGTCAGTAAACAAGCGGAGAAAAATTTCCTGGTAAAAAGTGCCGGATTTTCCTTGAATCACGGGACATTACGGTGATGCAAATAAATATCTTTAGGAATAATTGGAATAATAAAATACAACAATTAACTTTCCTTCCTAAACTGGTTCACTAATTATTGACACGAAAATGCGCTTTCGATGCAGCCGCCCGACTTATAATTTTATTTATGATAAAAATTTCTGAATGGCTGTTGACCAGCACCCATACATGACAAAATGGCCCGTCATACCTGGAAAGCTCGGTTTTTTTGGGCCTAGATATATGAGTATATTTGTACAGGGAACTTCTCTCCGGGCAGACAATCAAGTATCGATAGACAGCTTGATACAAAAAATTTTATAATCAGCATAACTTTGGTCATGTCTGCAGTATTTACTGAGAAAAAAAACGTTACGAGTAATATTGCACGTTTTACTTGAAACTTCAACTGTACATGACTTTTCTTTCTCACTGCTTATTACGTTTACATTTAATCATACATGAATGATTGAAGAAAAAGATGAGAAAAATGAGTCAGAAAGCAGATAACTTCTCCTTGAAAAAATGAGAATAATAAAATTATAAATTTATTCAAAGTTGTGTATTACCATAGAATCAAGTCAAGGCTGTCTTATTTTAAGCATATGAAGGTTTGGGTGCCATGGCACTTTTCTAAAGGTCGATGTCCTTGGTCCAGTCTCGTCAAGGCTACCAATTTTCTTGCCGATGGTTTTCTTCAGGTACTGGCCAATAATGGCATTATGGGAATCAATGCCTCTTTGCTGCTCAACAAAACAGCGAGAGGGATAATTATGATGAGCATGATGATGTGAGCGATGATACGTTGAGGACTCCAGATGCGGTGTGATGAATGTTACGGTCGGATTGGTATTGACGTACAACCAACTTGCAGCATTCATCGGGCGATGAAGGTAATGTACTTCGTCATGGTCAGTATTATAAATAAAGTAATTCGAACATTCACCGAGAAAAGAATCCTTCATAATCGTATTCAGACGCAATGTTCGCCTTTTTTTTTTGTGGTGATGATTGTGTCGTGGTGATTCGTTATGTCTCCTAAAATGTTAGAGAACATAAATTACATTGTAGCTTCTCGTGATTTCAAAAGAAAATTTGCTCAATTTATGTTTAATGACAAAGTTATGCACGTAAACTAAATTTTAGTGGTAACTATGGTTTTTAATGTTAATGAATCATTTTAACAAAATTCGAAAGTTTTGTGGATTGTCATATATTGAAGTATAAAACTTTTATGAATATGAACGTGAAAATTTCAAATGATCTTACAATTCATTGGGACCAAACTTTAAAGTATTTCGTCATTTACTTACAAATTAAGACCCGGGTGTAACTCCAGCTGAACATTATCTAGATTTTTTTTTCGTTTTGAATGAATAGATCCCCGAGAATTATAAATATATATTTGAAAAAAGCTAGAGAAAATTAGGAACATTTTTAAAGAGTCTTTTTGAGAAGTATTGAGAAATAAGAGAGTAGAAAGTGAACTATAAAATGGGTAATTACCAAAGCAAATGGCGTTCAATCGACGTCAACATGGCGATTAGGGAGGTTGAAATCCGAAATCTTCCAATCGTACGCACACAGAGCATTAATTTAAAAATGGCTCTTTGAAAAAATGAAAAAAAAATTTCTGCATTCTTTAAGCTTCCTTGTATACCGGGATAAAGAGCACTCACAACAAAAAACTTGATGCAAAATTGCGATGCTTTTCATCTGTCACCTCACGTGGTCCGTGTTCTCAATTGTTCCTCCCAGTTATGTACCATTCTGTAATTTCACCCTTTACTGACTTATTTCTCAATATTTCTCGAAAACGCTCTGTGAAAATGTTGGTAATTTTTTGTAGTTTTTTTCTTTTACAAAGATATATTTAGTATTCTTGGAGGTCTATTTATTAGAGAAATCGATTTTCCAAATAAATACCTTGTAGATGAATATTCAAAACAAAACAATCTAGATAACGTTCGGTTGAAGGTACACCCGGGCTTCAATTAAGATATGAATAGAAATGGCATTGGTTTTTAAAAAACAATTGAGGCAAAAAAGGGGAATTTGAAAAATTATGCGGTAAGGGTACTCAAAGTCCAACCAAGCCACCAACTTACCTACACTTTATATTGCTCGGTATGACGTATCGTCAGTTGATGGTCAAATGTCCCCTAGGCGTCCTATAGCACTTGCTCCACGCCTCCAGCAATAACACACAGCTATGAAATCTGTAGAATATGAGCAACGGCAGACATATCCTGGATACAATGCCCCATGCCAGTACTCCAAAGAACCTCAACTGTAACTCTTGCGTTATCCAATTTTGTGTAATGACAGTATCAAATGCCCAAAGGACAGCATTACTGAATAGTAAGAATGTGATAACTTGTCTTGAGGGCTTCGTCACCATTTGATAGCGCGTGATACAAGACCTCCTGGATGCCTCTGCTATAAGTGTACTTTGTGCAAAGCACTGAACCAATTGCAGTACCGATGCCGTTAACAGCATCACGTATCTACCTCTCGTATCGCCATCAATTTGATCCTCAATTTTCCGACGCACTAGTGCACAGCAACAAACAACAATTGTAAAAATACAGTAAAGTTGAACCCCGAAGAGAGAAAGGTTAGACAAAATATTGTCGTGTAATGGGGGAATTCTTGAGACTATCGACATTTGTCTGACCTGCACAAGGCCACTGGCTGTCATCATACCACTCAATGCAAGAATTCCAATTAAAGTGCCAGTGGTTAGCCACGAGAGGGTTGCCGGTGGAAAATTATCATCTTCTCTCACAACGAGGAAAATTAGTATCACTACAATCCCAGCAGTCATACTGAGAATACCGAGGAAAAGACCCTTGGAAGAACTATCGCATCCTATCCTTGTCCGGCTTGTTACATCCTTAATATTGTGAAATTTCTGCGGTTTGTGGCTGTATCGGGTTTTTCCCACATTTTGACCCATTACGAAGGTCACAGCTGCGGCGATAAGACTGAATTGTACGATGAAGGGATAGAGGAAGGGCATGCTGGAGATCCACAGTTGTCCGAGAGTATTCGAGTTGAGACACTCTTGAAGGGTCACTACTTGGGAAATTTGCTCATCGGAAATTGGCTGGTAATGAGAGGGCTGAGGCAAAAAGCTCACTCCTGAGGCTCTTTGTCCTGGAGAATAAAGAATAAATGTATTGTTTAATGATTCCCGATTGCCTCACTTAGAAAATTCTTCTCTTATCAAGTCTAACATCAGCTTCTGATAGTTTGTATCATCCAAGGGATGATTAGTTTTTAAGGCCCGGGTGGAGGTTTCTTATTTCCTCTCCTGCCCCCCGGATACCCCTCACCCATAGTTTCAGCCATCTAAGATGGACGAATGAGACAGGGAG
>JAPYZM010001184.1:0-14953 GCA_030522845.1 Psyttalia concolor
CCCCCCCCCCCCTTCTTCCTCACGGGTAGTGGGCGAGTGTAGCGAACAGTGGGCGTAGCCCCTTAATCCTATTATATGAATTTTCAATATTTTTGTTCATCCGGTACAGCAAAGCTTAAAAATATATCCAGTATCACTGAAAATCTTTGCTATCTGGACAAATAATGATGATTGTAATTCTAAGTAAAGCATAATCTCAATCATAAAATTTTAAAATTGAAGAGAAGTTAACGACTACTCAACAGAATTGATTATTCATTGGCTCATTAGAAATACCGGGAAACAAACTTCAGTCATTCATTCGAAAATGAAAGTGTCGACCCTCGTGACTCGTAAATATGAAATGTCACGAACGTATACAGGGTGTGGCTGGTGTCGTGTCCCATCTAGGACAACAGTTTATCAAGAGTGATCGTACATAGACATAAAACAAGGTGGGTCCTTCTCCTCATTCTGTCCCTCCACCGGGATATCGCGTATACACTTGCGCTGTACATCACCACGTAAAGCCAGTATCTTTGACCTTCATATATCGATAGGACAAGCGACCTGTTACCCGGCTGCAGCACTGATTCGAATTATTAATGAATCAATGAAATTTTCGACGATAATTTCATTGGTCACTCGAATTTATTCCGCGCTGGAATAATCATGTGGGTTAATTTAAATTGATTACAGCCAGGGGTTAATTCTTATTCAATAATTCAGCTGCGATTACGCGTCAATTGAATGAAATTTCAGTTTGTGATACTAAATTAATTTTGATGGACAAAACTTGGAATACAATATCACAATTTTTCATATTTTCGCTCATAACGTTTGTATGATAGCATTAAGGGACTTCATGTTTTCCTATTATGAAGGAAGAGGAGGACAAAACAAATCATGATTAATCCCCCTTATCTCTTTAATAAATAATCGGATTTAATTAAATCAACCATGATATTTAAATCTATAAAAGTCGCTCGAAAACCAGCAAGATGTATAAAAATTCCAGCGTCTGCTCCACTTGCGACGGAGATGCTCTCATTGTACATAAGAGTTAAAATCACAAGTACGAGTTAAAGAAATTTTTATTCCCTATTAAGAGATTGTACAAAAATAATCTGTTAATCGCCTTCATCCTATTGTTTTTGTAAATTTGAGTACAGAGGTGTTAAGTCGCTACTCAAATTGATCTTCATTTGATCAACAAGACCAATCACTCGCCCCTAACGTAGGGAAAATAATTTCAGAATCACTGATCGACTCCTTGACGTCTTCACCGAAGATACAGTCCCTTGCCCCTACGCAGGCACGTGCGGAATAATCCCCCAGACCTGCAATGTCCCGCTTGATTTGACCAATTCCCCACCATTAAATCCACCCAGCGAGGTTAATTAACAGTAAGAAGTTGAAGATCTACCGAGCTTCTAAACCCTCCTCTCTCGACAGTTTCTTGTTAAGAACCGACGAAACTCATTTACAATACGCGCGAATGAAACGCCAGATCGTCCACTTAACTTCTAACAGAATACAAAATCCACCAGAAGTAAACATAATATTTGGCGTTAAACCAATGTTGCCACTACTCCAATCAGTATTTTACTAATTAAACCTTCTCAAAAAATATATGGGATGAGAGAAGAACAATGATTAAACTATATGCAAACACATATCACCGCGTTTTAGGATCGTCGTTAGCGTTGATTGGCGAACATTTCGAACGACGAAAACGCTAGTCTAGTCGACACGGAATTAAGGTAGATTTATAGCGGCGGACGTTATTTCGCGCTTAACGCCACTAAATTGACGCCAGCACGAGGGGAGTAGAAGAGTAAAAGGGGTTGGTGAGTAGCGGAGGGAGGAAAAGAGAAGGGGGAACTCACCGGCCTCCGAAGGGTTGTCCCGGGGTTTATGACATGAAACTCACTAGACGGCGCTGATGCGATTTTATGTTGGGGGATAGAGAACTTCAAATGCACATTATATAAAACCGAATCCAATGATTTTATCCTTCCCCAAAAAAAGAACGATGGAATGAACAATAATAGATTATAAAGAAGTGCAGTTGCGAGATATCCTGGCGAATTTCTAGTCTTTATCAAGGATAGAAAGATTCCCATAAAGTAAAATCTCGAGGACTGCAATTTTGTGCGTCTGATCGGCTTTCCCCATTTCTTAAATAAAATAGGAAGGAGCACAATCTCCGAGCGCACACAGCCCGCGTATACAACGAAATCTGCGGTGAGTGTACAGTGGAATGGTGTATAGGACCTTCTTTCACTCCCTTTCCCCTCTTTTCTTAGTTATCAGCCATGTGTCCGTCTCGCCCTGCACACTCGGCAAAGATTTACTCAGCAATCCTTCCGCCATGTCACGTTCTGATCCTTGCCAGGTACTGCATCCTCAACGTTACGTGCTGCATTTGCTTTTATCCGAGGGTCCCTTCCTCTTCCTCTTTCACAGCTTTTCATTCCAACGTTCTATCTTTCATCCACCTGCAAAGCCGCCTTTCCTCAATTTCATGAGTGAATGAAACTAAAACCTTGAATATTATTTTAAAGTCATTCATTTTGTTGAGAGCGGAAAATAATTCAGAGGGATGGCTTGAAGAAATAGGAATGACGAAATGGCAGAGTACTACAAGGACGGAATTTTTTGCACTTTCACGATATTATATATTTTAAGAGTAAAGTTAACTATTGATAAGGTCTCTTATTTCAGTGGAAAATCATCCAAATGAAATTAATCGCTTTATTTTTACCTTATTTGGTGATTAATAGTCTTGAGACTGTAGAGATAATGATCTTCCTTAAAAAATCAATTCAAGTATGTCATCAGAATTGTGTTTTATTACTTCATTCGGTAGAAGAAAATAGAATGAGATGCTAATATTGTCGAATGAAAAATTCAATTCACAAAATAATTCAATAAAACCCCAATTAATCTCATTCACAACTTCTCTCTTATGAATTGAATTCACCAAAGATGAAAAAAAAAGCTATCGACAATACGTGCCCAGCCCTCTTGTTAATGTTTCCCGATTTCTGGCACGAATTTACATAAAAAGTACAAATCAACGGAAACGAACTAAAACGACCAAAAGAGGGGAGAAAAAAACCCTGGGTATGGATAAGGTGTGGAAACATTTGCATTCGGTACACGACTAGACTTCAGCAGTGTGGCGCAGTGCCCAGCAGTCGGCCGTTTTGTTCCTTCGTTTTCCACTTGGCGGCATTGAGATTCAGGATGGAAAGTGAAAACGGATTTCTCTTACGCTTTTCTAGAGAAGTTGCAACGAGCATTCGCATTGGCTCCATTCCCTTTTGTGCCCCCCCCCCCCCCCGCGCTCCTAACCCCGTCTGCCGCCCAGTTCCGATTTCAAATGTCTCGGTTCTTTATTTATTTTTTACTTTATTTTCTATACTCCCCTCTCATCGCAATTTCTCTTTTCATTCCCTTTAAGAATTTATCGACAGATTTATAAATGGTCGTTGAATTGTTATGTCGATAATCACCTCCTCTGCCGTCTACCAATGGTAAAGAACAAAAATTATGACAAAAGAGGATAATTGGTGCAATTAATAAGAAATGGAGAAATGATAATGACACTCCATAGAATTACTAATGCCAATAAAAGGTATAATAAAGAGAGATTTTCATTCTGTGCAGAAACGATTTTCTAAAACTGTCTGGTCATTGTTCAATCTCCGGGACAATGTGTCGTACTGGTTATGTAGGTGCGTAGGTACTCGTTCGTTTGGCTATAACGAGAATCAGTTTTCGAGCTGATGGTATGAGTAGTGCGAATGAGCCTGGGTATAGTCTGTTGTATTGGTGCTTGGAAGAGGGGTGCGCTCCAGGAGTACACATCAGTGTGTGGGACGTCCAATCCAAAACCCATTGCTATCCACTGCTATTCCAGAGTAAGAGAGCGAGAGAGATACCATCGGTTTCCCTACACTCTCGTTGCCACGACGACTGGACGTGACAATTTCCACTGGCACCCTGCTTCTCACGATACCATAGACTCCATTGGCCGTGTAACGAGCTCAGGATGCCCTTTCGTTGGCTTTCACGGATGCGTGAACAACTGGAGAGAGTCCCTTGGCTTCGATTTTGTCCGCACCGTTGCTAGTTTATTACACTATCACTTAAAAGTTTGTTCATTGAGTTACTCCTTCATTTTTATCTTTCAATTCTGTTTATTGTCAATTGGAAGGTTTATAAGAAACTCAACATGCGACATACTTGGTAAAAGAACAGAAATGGCTTACTTTCGGCGAGTGGTCGGCCAACACAGTGCCGTCTCGATCAACTATTGGTTATATCCTACCGGGGTTTACTCGACGTACCTAAACTGTGAGGGAAAAATTAAATTTTTATCTTCATTTTAAATATATCAGTTGCATTGAATTGTCATCCTGTTTTGACGAAATTCTTTGAAAATTTTACGGCACGTACGGTTTCTTTGAAAATATTTCCTACAAGTCCACCGAATATTTCAGCTGAATATTGTTGCGACTGTAGTAATGAAATTACTAATTTTGGAACGGCAGGAAGTTTTGAAAGCATCCGTACAAGGGTAATTAATGTAGAATGTGTATTACATGTTCTGAGAAGTTTATTCCCACCCAGGTGATGAGTTGAACATCGCTTCATTCCCTTTGTCACGTTCACCGGAGCTCACCAAGCCGGAAGATCGAAAAGGTCCTCTCGCACGTAACACATGCTGCTTGCTTGAATTGGACCTCTCTCGTTAGTCCAGTGACTTTGTTTCCGGGTGGGTAATCAGTGTGCTGGAGTGACGCATCAGGGATTTTCCCGGAGGGTGGGTGCCGTCGGTTTGATGCGAAGGGTCTCCTGTGGTCTTCAAAGGTTCTAGGTTGGAGAATTGGAGGTTCATTTCTTCGGTAAACAGTAAGGAGGAGAGATTTCATCGTTTTTGTGGAGGGAAGCTCCACAAGAAAAAGGACAATTCATTGAAAACGCCTACGAAATATGTAAATTCCTTTCATTGCAACTTTTGTGTTGTTTACCTTGTAATAGTGAAAGTCGGGTGATTGCAATGATTAAAACTGTCACAGTGGAAAGCTTGTAGTCATTTCATTGGAAAAAAGCATTGACGGAAGGGTTAGTAAAGTACAACACCTGCACTCAGCTCTTGGTATTCCGTTTTTCACCGTTCCCCCGCTCGAAATATAATAAAGAACTATTACAGCGATTCATAAAGATTCCTATCCGTTAGATCGCGGCAGACGATTAATCCCCTCAGCTGAAAAGACGCATAATTATACTCCTCATTCACCTATAAAAAGTGATAGACTCGTCAACTTATCACAGCGTTGAGTCTCTGAATCAATGACTTTCCACACGTATTTTTATTTCCCAGCAAAATTTACTTCCGTGGAGGAAATGACATTCCGCCGATGGAATCGAACGATTTCCAGCAATTTTATTCTTAGATTCAATGAGCCGCTCAGAAGCATTTTACAAAGCGCCTTGAGGCCTGCCTTTACTCCCTGGGATATCACTCAGACATCAATGTGATTTTTAATACTACATTCGATCAATCTCTTATCAACCAGAAAATAAACGGACTGGTCATTGCATTACCCACTGTTCCATATAGTTTTTTCTGAATATTGTTTTGATCACACTATCGATACTCACGTCAACTACCCTCAGTTATAGACACGAATCAATACTGGAAAAAGGTCATAGTATGTCGATACACATTGTAACATTTGACTCCCTGGATTATTCAACGAATCTTTCATTTAGTTCCAGCGAAACAATACCAGTTGGAATCATGGATTATACCCAACCCCAGAGAAGTCGCCCCCGTAAACATTTACTGCAGTCAAAGTCTCACTATGTAAATTCATAACACGAGAATAACAACTGTCCACCGGTGATATTACCTGAACTACATCATTTCTCCATTTTGCGTTTGGCAATAAGGCAATTTCAATCACATAGTTGTTTTTTCGGATTTTGAGGCCCTGTTAAAAATTCCATTTATTAAATTGTCATCATCAAGTCAATAACGACATTATTTCCAGAAATAACATGTCCGGAATTGTAGCTGATTGCCAACGGATACATGTCCGGCATTTTATTCGAACATAACATAAATTCATAACCGAAAATAACTGCGATGCATATATTTAAAATTAATCTTTTGGAAATGATTTTCTTAATCAGTCCGATGAATTTGAGTAAATGTAGGAATGTAACTGCAATAGCTCCATTTTTTAAAAATATTTTGTCCTATATAGAAGTTAAATTTAAAATGACGAATTTAATGCTTCAAATTTATTCTATCGCCTTTTATTTAAATTGTAGAGTTTTTCATTTTCATTCTCAGGTAATCATTTTTATGGTACATACAGCTTCATCATAGCTGCTCACTTAGTTCTATCGAAAAATAACTTTCTCTAAGACTGGTTTTTCGATTTTTTTTTCATTTGTTGCATTTTTATTAGAAATTTTTTATGTTTTCACAGCATATAAATTTAAAATAAAAACTTTCTGGAACAACAAATCGAAGTAATTTTAAAAAACCGATTTAAGAAGCAATTTTTTTCCGATTTCTTCCATTTTGGTTTTTCTCTTCGCGTGTACAAATTTTCACTCCCCACACATTATGTTGAAAAATAGGATTCGATACTCGCGGAATAGTGTGTTTAGACTTGGAGAATTATATCACCCGTCTTCGGCTGGTGCTATAAACTTTCCACAAGCCCACCCGAGTCGAATACCCTCAATCGTATTCAAATATACTATTCAGGTAGGATAAAGTCAGAACTCAATCCATATTTTCAATGTATTTATTCAAAATCATTGTTTTGAGTTGAAAAAAAAGAAATCTGGAATCTAGGAACGAAAAAAACTAGATTAGTAGAGAATATATTAATTATTGATTTTGGATTCCAAACAATGAGCAAACACTGCGAAATAATATTACTCACTATGGAAAATATTAAATACTCACACAATTTAAATATAATGGGGAATTGAGTAATGAAATCGTAAAGGGACCTGCTAACCACGTGCGCAAAAGCCCACTCCACAAACATTGTGATGGTTTGATCTCGCGGCGAAAGTATTTTTAGACTCAGGGAATTATATCACTTGCCCTTGGCTCGTGCACAAAACTTTCAAGAAACTAAAATCATTTTCTCGCAATTCTATCAAAATGTACAATTGTGAAGGATCTATTCAATTGTAAGTGACTCAAATTTGTTCAGTTGTGAAGCAACTTACTAAAATCTACTCTCATATAATGGTCTATGATAGACACTTTCTCATCTGCATCCAGGGTAGGCATGGCATTAACTAACGATTTAATTGGCTTGCTCCAAGGATAGTTAATCTGAAGACCACCAGGTGGCTTTCACATCTACGTTGCGAGTGCCAATATAAGATGCCTAACGACAAGGTTGAATTGCATTTGTTGAAATATACGCCTCCAAACGCGTTTCAAACGCGCGAGACCAGAACAGTAAAAGTACCTATGTTTCTTTATTGGTATACTACGCTTCCTGTACGTGGAAATCAACCATAAAAACGTTGTAAAATAAATCGAACCTGAGAGGAGGTAGAGGGTGGGATGTTTGAAGGATTCACGATTACTCGAGCGGCTCATTTGTTTTGCCGTTAAATCTGATAGCCATCGGATAGCAGTATGTGTTACGTCAGGGAGGTAGGGAAAATTGGAATAAAGAAGAATGAAATAAATGGTTCATGTAGAGTTACAACCAAAATATACACCACGCAATAAAGATAATATTCTGCGTTTTGAATTTCAAGGAATAAAACATTTAGTGGTTAAAACAAAATAAAATTTTGGTTTTACAAATTCAATGCTTTCTATTCAGTGGACTAAATGCTATTTCTGGACATTCATTGATTCCATCGTGCATCACTCAATTGTACTCAGTTTCTTCAAGAGTACTAAAAGGTTCTTGTAAATCGAATAAATCGATTGCGGATTTTATGATGTTGCATTGTTACCCAGTGGATTGTTTCAAGATATTTATTTAATATTTTCATGGAGCTGAAGTCTTATTGAGTTTCAATAACAGGGTTATGAAGGATTCTATTCAATGATAGACTTTCGTAATAGTTGAGTTCGGACTAGACAGTCTAATTCGCATAGAACAACTGCATAAGTAAATTGACGTAGGCATATGGATATTCACTAAACTCTATAGATCAAAATTATGTTTTTGCCATCTAAAAATGAACATTTCAACAGCAAATAAATTCGATCATTGACCTTAACAATAAAAATAGAAAGAGTCAATGTTAAAATAGGCAGAGTGACTGAATACATATTTGCATTTTTGTTTTAAATACGCATCGAATTTTTAAAATTTTCTAGACTTTTATATTGAACCTGTATATTAGGCTTTATTACATAATTAATTTATAATATATTTTACTCGAAAAATGTTAAGGGAGAGGGACACAACCTGAGCATCTGTAGTTATCAGTAACTGGATAATGAAAGGATGGAATTTCTGGATGCTTTGCTCATTTTCAAGCTATTTTTGAAAGCATGAACATAATATGTAATTCATCGACATCGCATTCCTTAATCAGTCGGTTCATTTTACCTCCTATTTCTCTTGCGTATTATAGATCTTCCATTCTTTTCAATGTACGTTAATAAAGTAATTCTCCAATTCATTGCATATTTTCAACATGACGCAATTTCTCATTCTGTTTTATAAGATCCGCTGGGTGATAGTATGAGTAGACCAGTCGAGTGGTCCAATCATCAATAGTTTATTCTGTCCTCACATCCGACGAGTGATAAGAAAAAAAAACAATCTTCACTTATAATATCTTCAAACGATTTCTCTATCAATCATAAATTTTCAATATAAATTCTAGTGCCCATTGTTAAATGATTCAAGAAGCGAATGATCGATGCAATGAAAAAAAACGAATAAAAGTTAAAATTTACAGCAAACCCAAGGGCATTGACTAACAAGATATCGTTTAACGCCTGCCCAAACCCAACCCAATAATTTAAAGGCACATTATTCAGATGGAATGAATACTAAAGGCTAGCATGGTGTATTGTAATCCTGCTATGATGGAAGAATTTGCAGTATTATGTACGGTTTCTTCTCGATGGCCTCATAATTTAACGCATCACCGACCCAACATTATCCATTATTTTTTCTTCCTATTTCCCATTTACAAATTCTGTGCAAGGCGGGATCAGACTTACCAAAACGAGGTCCATTAATGTCGAACCATCAATCTAAACCGCGCCAAAATTTCAGATAATTTAGGGTGCGCTCACTGTAATTGTCTTCACTCTATTATGATGCAAATACGTGCAGATTTAATCAGTCATCTATAATATTTTTGCTCTATTTTGTTTATTTTTCAGTTACTCCGGAAATAATTTACTAGAGGTCGCTTTTTTGCCTCAATTTCCATCTGGTTGAAATGTAAAATATTTCCACTTCATGATTCTAGGTAATTCAGGAAAATTTAATAAATACTAAATTGCTATTTTTGATGGCCTCGATTTTTTCATTTTTAAAATAGAAAATTGAATTTCTTTCCACCATTTGCGTGGCCAACCACAAACGCTATGAATTAATTCCTCTGCACAATCCATTGACAATAAATGCAAATGATGACCCTTAAAAATGATTAATAAAAGCCTCCAATGGATTCAAATATTCTCCTTATATTAAAAACGCTCAAATGTTTATTCTTTGAGATGTATGAGAATTTTATTGAAGATCTTTTTCATGCAAAAAAGGCGACAGGGATCGAAGGAAAGAAATCGGGAAGGGAACTTTGCATTGAGACTCTTGGATTTCACGTAAGGTAGGCAGCATCAAAGTCTTTTAGAGCGAGGGAGAAATACTTATCGACTCGTATACAGTTTCACAAAAGCTGGAGAGAGATGGAAAATAGAGGCAGTGAGGAAAATTTAGTTGCCGAAGCTACCAAAAAAAAAGAAATAAGGGAGAAGGGTGGAAAAGAGAGGTAAAAAGAGTAGTGGAGAGAGTGAGTAGAAAACGACGGATACGGATCAGGCATGCGGCTCGCAGGCTTCGTTAGTCTGTGCAACGTCTTCTCTTACTCACATTTGCCTTTGGCATAAAAGTACCCACACTACAGGTAATTTTTTTTATTTCTTCTTCGTCTTCCCCACTTCTCTTTCTATTGCAGAGAGCGAGGGGGGTGGATGAAGTGGAAGGTGGGAGGGGGGTGAAAGGAGAGTCTTTGATAAAGCGATGAGAGAGAAGAGGGTGTACACGCGTTTGGCCCGAAGGCGCGATACGCCAAGTGAACTCGCTTTGCGAAAATTTATGGTTTTGCCAGTGGCTGGCCCACCACTCGTCCCGTCAGCCACCTCTCCAGTACATATGGATGATTTTCGCGTATAAACACGTGATAGCGATTTGTTTGCATTTTTTTTTGTTTTCCGATTATTAGAAAAAGAACATAGTCTTGATAATATTCATTCAATCAAGATTTATCAATCATGTATGATCGAATTCTAAAATATAAAAAAATTTCTTCCCCGGAAATTTAAATCACTATTCACAACATTCATTATTCATCAATTGATGTATTTTATCCACATTCATTCCTCGTTTCGTTCCGAGATAAAAACCTCAACACCCTCTCCCCGCGGATTTTCTCAATGTGTTACTAGTGTCAGTGATTGATGGAAGTGTATCGAGGGTGCCAAGAGACGATCGATTTTGAACATAAGATGGAAAAATAAAATCCAACTACAACATAATCGCCTCGAGACACCTGAGAAAGTTAAAAAAAATAGGGAAAAGCGATAAAAATACATGAAAAATGAAATTATATACACGAGAATAACTTTGCTTGGGTGAGATAAGCCTCTCCTCAGACTAGACACAGTACACAGTAGCACCACAGTTTTCTCCTCTAAAATACCGCGTGGAAGGGTCTTCGGCAAAGCTGCCTTTAATTAACGTAAATTGCAGGCTCTGCTCGTTCCACTCTCTACCCCATACCCCTCTTCGCTCCTCACCACCACCACCACCATCTCCTCATCTCACTTGCCCTATACACGCTGTCTCGCTCTGTAGCTTTCATTAAACGGAAATAAAATAACAGGGGCCCTCCGAATGCACTAGGCAGAGCCCAACGGTTGAACAAACCTTGAAAAACCCTTCCATCCCCTCTTTGCCCGACATCTCCACCTATAAACTCGCAGACCCTCTCGGATCCAGAAATGCAAGGGTACCAGACCAGGCAATAATTACGAGGAGCTTCAGAACCCCTCACTCTATATCTAGAGTCGCCAAGCCGAGAAGGAGATACTCGGCATTTTGGAGAAAGAACAACTCTAGAGTAGAAAACACTTGGACCAGTCTCAAAGGTCTTCCGACATATTATAACCGCAATTTGACCTCTTTCACCGTTTCTAGTGGCCACCTAACTGGAGATGTTACTTGCTTTCTGTAGACAATATTTATTTTGTTTTCCATTACCAAAAGCTGGGTAATTTTGGGTTATTTGGTAGATTGGGAAATAGTGATATTGTTACCACCAGAAACTAGCGGCTATAATTGATTGAAAGTGATTGAGACCGACCGTTTAAATATGATTGATGTTGATTACCAGATGATTGCCACACTGAATTTTTGACGTGATTACAGACTTACTGCGGTAGCTAAACAATTGAATATGTGGAAAAGTTTACAATTATCAACGGTTGATGGCAAATTGAAATTTATATAGTGGCTATAGATAGAGTTTATTGAAGTCGAGGTGTAGGAAAGAACACCGCAAAAGTGTTAGATTCCCTACAAAAACCATTTTAAACAATTTCCATAGATTTTCTACAATTCAAAATATTTCCCACTCAATGTAAGAGGCGTATGATCAAATGAAGTATTACGAATTATGACTCATTTTGAGTGTTATACCAGATGGTTTTATGACAATTTCTGTCATAATAAGTATACACTTGAATGATGCCCGAGCATGAAGTTGAATTGAATAGGGATCGATTTAAATTCAGTTGCCAATACATACGGAATGAATATCGATGAAATCTGCTTGAAACATGTAGATTTTCCACTGAATTCAATCGTACTGAAGTGTGTGAGACATTCTGGATCAAATCAAGAGACTTCTTTTTTATGGGAAAATTCAAGGGAATTTCTATTTTGGCCAAGCGATGACTAATTCGTAAAAAATTCTCAAAACGTTCCAATGTAACATGGCCTCACTTCTTTTTTTATAGGATATGGTCCGTTAATTTCCGCAATACAAGTTCAGGGCACATTTCTCGGCATTAAACTCCATTCGTTTCTCTGAAGACAATAAACTATGGAAAATAAATTGTGTTAATGGTAATATTTTTCCATAAAAGGGCACAACTAGGAGCGTGAATGAAGAAAATGAGTCATGGGTTTAATGCTACGTCATTAGTCCATCCGGTTCAGGGAAAATATTCCCTTTATCATGAAGTCTTTAAGCATATTTCACCCTTCCTCCTATTGAGAAATTAACATTTTTCTTCAAACTTTTTAAACTGTTGATCTCGCACCATCCAAATAATGATTAATAAACCTCTGATTAATCTTTCAATTTGCAATAGCTATTAACGATTTTCTGTCCCGGCAATCACGGCAAAGCTGTACAAATCGGAAGTCAATATTTTGCAAAACCTACCCACTCCGGATACATTTTTTTTAGTTCGTGTCTCCGTTATCGGACTGCAGGCGCGTTAAAAAATGCTACCGGGATACCCGGTATTCTTCATTAATTTTCCCGTAACGCGATATATCGACGGATGTGTCCATATTTTATACGACAGCTGGACTAAAAGTACAGTAACCTGCTATGCGATTTGTGGTTGGAATTTTTACTCATTTTTGGCATCCGATACTCTAACAATGAGTTGGAAATACTAACTTCTGTGTTAACAAAAAGGGAAAATTAAAACAAGCTTTAGTAAAATTTACGCGCCCACAAAAGAAAACGGGTATAAAAAAAAATTCATAGAAAATAGTAGCGAAGTCGCTACCAAATTGAGTTTCAATTCCATTATAATGTAATTGCATTCCTACTGAATTTCAATTCGAATTTTATCTAAAATTGTATTTTTTTACCGATTTCTATTAGATATGCTACAGCATGATCTAGATGTTAAATGTCTATTGAATTTTTCCTCTATAAAAAGTGTTAAGCAAAAATCCTCTTTTATTCTATTTCTTAAAGCCAATCAAAATCGAATCTAGCGAAAAGAAATAGGGATAATTTTTAGCCAATCATTTGAATAATATTTAAATCGGGTAAACAATAATTTTTTCTAGAATTTCCATAGAATGATGGAGGTTTAGAAAGATATATGTAAAAATCCTATACAATTTTCATAGTATTCTAATAGATTATTTTAGCGAAGTGGATACAATTTTATATTGCATTCGTTTATACCTATAATTTAGAATAAAAAAATATGAACCACAATGTGCACGAAAATGCAAAAAATAAGACGCGAGATTAAAATTTTTATTTATGGTAGAAACCAAAATCACTGCAAACCACAAACTTAACGAAACAGAAAATAATGCCTCTTGTGAAGGGAAATTTCTCTACAAAGAATATAAACATGGTTGAAGGTCATGGTAAACTGCGCGGTGAAGGTTGCTCCTGAGGTCGTCAGACGCGCCCAGTGAGCAAGTTCCGCAAGAGAGATTCCCGCATTGAAGAGGAGCCACGGAAGACAGGATAACACTGTGCCTTGGATGAGCGGCAAAAGGAAGGTCTGAGGAGGGAGAAGAGTGATACCTGTATACACAGGCTAGTGCGTTATCCTCGTCAAGGGCGCAGTGAGACGGGTCCAAAGTGGAAAAGGGCGCCGGTTAGGTTTAAGGGTAGTAGAGAAATATATCTACCATGAGGATGAGGAATTTGCATAAACCGCCCATTAAGTCGTGGCTGGTTTATTGAAAGCGGCTGTGTATACCGTTTGTACGTGAGGCAGACAAGATCGTTTTAAGGGAAAGTAATGACGCAGAGGCTGACGAGTGTGGTAGCTTCATCCGTGATTTTCGACTTCTAATTGTGTAACGTGTGGAAATATTCACATGTTGATTTTCTTCAATTAATATTTGATTCAGTACAATAGTCAAAAATGTTCTATAATATAATTAATAACTAACAGTTATTATTAATAACTGTTAGTTACTATTCATAAGTGTTAATTATTAAATATATAGTGAAAAACTCTGAGAATGCTAGCAATGACTTTGAACTTGGGTTCGAGTGCTGGTTAAGCATCTTGAAGCTGGGGTAGTCTGTTTCTTTAAATTCCGATTCACTTTGAATTGTTAAAAACGCTGTTCAGCCTAATTTTGGATTGCAGCTCCGAAATGAGGCAGACTGCGGCATGATTTGTTCTTTGATATCCGTTCTTAGCTAAAAATCGATAGAAAACCCATGGAAATTGAATTATTCATTTGCATTATTAGAAGATGACATAAAAATCAATTAAATTTTGAATCTAATATCTTATACAATTTTCAGGTGTACATGGCAATGAAAATTATGGAATGTTTTAAACTATCAACGAAGACTTTTATTAATTTTTAATTTACTGAGAATTCAGTTGTTGGTGATGGTTAATTTTTACAATTAGCATGGAAATTCTATATTAATTTTTTTTTCCTATTAAGAAGAATTCTCAAAAACATCAAATGTCTGAGATTTTCAAGAGGAATACGAGATTTCATGAATCATTTGATAAAAATTGAACTCAAAATCACAAGACTCAATATTTTAAGAAAGTTATTGCGTACTTTAAGAGACATTTTCAACAGTGCTTGAATCATTAGTTTTATATCATATTCATTCAAATATTGTTTAATTCATTGATTAACAAGATGGATCTGAATCCTCGCAGTTGCGTCGCGTCAGATCTTCAACGAATTCCCCCCCC
>JAPYZM010001184.1:14961-41171 GCA_030522845.1 Psyttalia concolor
CCCCCCCCCCCCCCCCGGGTTCTGACCGTAGCTACTTGAGCATAGCTTCCAAGTTGATCACCGACTTGACATGCGGTGAGACGAACCGAGACTAATCGTCCACGTCTCCAGATCAAATAATAGAATTTAGACGAATCAGGTATCATTTTCAAGTTTAAAAAATAGCTTGAAAATGAGCCAAATAAGGCGAAATTCCTCTGCACCTTCTATAATTGTTGACTTATTGTTATCTAAAGACGCTCTTTTTTGTCCCTCCTCCGCTTACCAGACATCATCCCCAAGAAAATCAAGAAATACCACGAGCGGCATGAAAAATGAAGATAAAAAAGTACTGTCAAACAATAATGAGGTTAAATTAGAAAATCTCCCAGTAATGTAGCATAATAGGGTAAAGAAATGAAGTAAAGTTTTCAGAATGCAGCTGGGTCGTCACGTATTTCTTCTATTTTTTTCTCTCGCAAAAGAATAAAACTGGGTCGTTTGAATTTTTTCATCTGGGTATATTTCTACTGAACAGAAATCTGGAGCACCGAAACCCTACCTAACCGCTTTCTGAGTCTAAAGAATTCTTGAATCCAACTTTTCCTCCTTTCTTGTATATTCCCCCCCCCCCCCCCCTCTCCATCTACCTTTCCTCGCCACTCCTGGAAATGTGTTCTATTACTGCCTCAAATGTCGCTGAATTTTCTTCCTATTTTTCATTGCACAAAAAATGTGGGCCGTCGATATCCAAGAGTGAGCAGTCTATCTGAATACAGAGGGAGGAGGATGAAACAAATCACCTGCCGTGGTGAGTGAATAGGGCCAGAAAGGGAGAAGGTGTCAATGAAAATAGGGAAAGGGTGGTAGATGGAAAAAAAACAGTCGACCACTTATCACTTGGATGGAGGGGGCAGTGGGAGCGCACATCACCCAGAATTGATTTCATCGGTTGCGACCGCATTTTGCGGCGGCTTCGCATCGATTACCAATTTCTTTGTACGGTTTTTAAATGACTTGTTTTTAACTGGAAAAATAATATTGAAGTGACAGTTAATTTTGCATACCATTCATTTATAAATGCTGAATTACTGTTATTACGTGGAAATACCCGCTGATAATTATGGCGATTATGGATGTGCAGAACGTGACGATATCCGGATAATGTGTGAAATGTATATAATTCACCCAGGTAATACGAGCGAGACCCACTGAAAACGAAGGTGAAAAGCCAAATGATGAAGGTTAGCCTAGGGTTAAGGGGGGGGGGGGGGCTAAAGGGGACAGCTGGTCTGGTTGAGGATACAGAGCTGTTAAGGGTGAGAGGGTAAGGTTATTCTCCACCGAAGATCGACGGAGATACACGACTGGGCGGCCGGTCTGTGTCGAGTGTTGCGCGACGGCGCCTCCATAGGGATCAATACGGTACGAGCCCTATACCGGTGTAATACCCACGTTGCTCGTCGTGTGCACATAGTGTACATACATTGCCCACCAAAGATCCCACTTTTACTCTCGAAAATTTCATCGCCAGGATTTGTTTCTAGTTTTATCTGCATCAACCCTCTCAAATTAAGTATATAAACCCCAAGAGATACATTTCCTCTCACACATTTCACAGATTATTCCGGTGGACCTGAAAAGTGATTTTTATACATTTTTATACGTTTGCAAGGTATTTCACAGGAAAACTACTCACAGAATATTGAATAAACATCTGATTACATTGATATTTCTGCCGTTAAAATTTTGGACAGCATCACTTCACTTCCACTGATCGTATACGCTCTACATTCAACTGATGATTTTTCATAATTTAACTAGTATTTATTTATGCTACTATTTATAAGGGAGAGCGAGGTCAAATAGGCCGTTTTTCATTGCCGATAATTCATCAATAATTGAAGAAGTCCAATTACTTGATGGGTTTTATAAGCTTGAATATGATTCCTGATTCATCTAACTTCCATTATACAATCAGGAAAGATTATTCATTTGTTCCCCACCTTCTTTATAAAAAAAATATTTTTTGGCCGAGTGAACATCTCGTTTAAACTAACATGGATTTTGTACCGTAGTGCAATTGTCGTGACTAAAATTAGAATAGAATAGCACATTTCGATACAATTGCGGGAAAGTGTTGGTGAACTCGTGGGAAATTTACAGCACGAGCCGAAGGGGAATGATATGATCCCACGAGTCTAAGACTTTTGCCGCGAGTATCGAACAATATTCGTCACAATGTGTGGGTAGTGGGATTTTGTACACACGGAGCGTCCGTAAAATGCCACTTTACGCCGCAGGCCGACGAACCAAAAAACATTATTTACATGTATTGGGAATAAAATTTGTCAACATGATTTGTCGGACAAGGGCTTTTCCGACACCGGATGATGAAGAAAAAATTTGCCTATTAGGGTCCGAGTTTGAAAAATTCCCAAAAAATTTCCCCTAAAATAGGTCTATTACAGTCAAACGAAATCGTCAAATTTTTCAGGAAAAATATTATTTTACTTACATGAAAATTTATCAGTCTGCTCGACTTTTTTCTTTTCGGTTAGTCACGACAGTATTATGTGTCATATCGATTAATTCTGTAACTGTCATCAAGTTACATCCAATGATTTTTTGATCTCATAGAACCGTCATAATTTTCCAAGTCCCCTAAATTACCCTATCTTACTCCTATCCCCAATTTTTGGGGATGTGATAAAAAATGGTGAATCCATATAAAATCAAAGGAATTCAACCGGGATATCCACCTCGCGCACAAGTGACAGCAGAATGCGGTTGTATCGAAGGGTCCCTGAATACACCAGAAGGCTATTAATTACCCTCGTCTCTTACCACCCTCCCACCGACCAGTTGAACCGCCAAAGACTGAGGTATACGCCATTGGTAAGGGGCCCACACCATGGCCCACTCTATCTACACACGCGGCAGTTTAAGAAAAGAGAAGAGACGACTGCGACGTTGAATCGAGGAGACGTCGCACGATCGATTCGCAGAATCGGGTGAATTTGAATTTTAAAGCAGCTCGTGAAGCAAGTTGGCCTCCCTCGCGCACAGGCCGCGATACGCGGCGGAAGTGACTGTGGAGATTTTTTTTTCTTTCTCTGTTCCCCCTTTTTGTAACTTATTTTCTGTCCCTTTCCATCAACCTCGTGAAGGCAGAGAGGAAAACGTTGTATAAGGAATCGAGACGAATCGTAATTACTCTACCCCTGATAACATCCCCGTGAACTGCTTTTGCCGTAGATATATAAACGCCTAAGAGGAAAAATAAGAAAAATGGGGGAGTGAGTTGGTTCACGTTCAGTTAAGTTGACCAAGTTGAGTAGTTTTGATAACGAAACGACGCCGAAGTAATTGCTTCGAGTTACGAGTGTTCTCCCATTTTCTACTCGTTTTATCGAAATCCATCCCTACTCGCTCTTTTCTGTCCAGAACCGCCACTTTGCATTCACCCGCAAGCACATCTGATTGCGGCAAAACCAAATGATTGTTAAGGCGTGAAGCATCCCCAAATGAGTTCACGAACCATGATATCAGGTTTTCTGATATACCAATTTTTAAGAAACGATGATGAGTATAAGATAGTGGGCCTTATGCATTTTTTGTAGTGAAGTAGGAGATTGGAATTTTTTAATAGCTTCGTGCAAGGACGAAAGCCGATCGTCTGGCATAGATTCTTCGAGACACTGTCCCCAGGAATCTCTAACCCACTTTAACTCGATGACATCGTGCCAACAGTCTTCATTCTCCTTTTTTGGTCCATTATTGCACAGTCACAATAGCTGGATGCCTTCATACAGGTTATTGAATGAATCTTAACATTCTTCAGTTTGAGAATTGATCTGCCGCGTATGCGCGAGGGTGGGACAGAACATTCATGGTCTTAGTAATTTAACTGAAATTATTTATAAGTTACGAAAAGATTATTTTAGGATTTTAGTTAAATAAGAAATAATTTTTCATTCTGCAGAGTTACCTTATATCTTGGAAAATTTATAAACAATTCAGTGAAATTTCGTTGAATTGATCTAATATTAGAATAGCGAATTTTTGAGCATTCAATCTGAGTCAAGTTCTGGTGACCTACTGCCATTGAATTGTAGCTTAGGCCTATTTGTTAATCAAAATATTCTGCAATACATTAATTATTAGTTTTATCTAAATACGCGGCAGCGCATAGGCCAAGTATATATTTTATAGTCTCCTAGATGACAGGCCGAGAGCTCCAGTGTATCTACTCCTTTTAACTACTCTCTTCACTACCTGTGAAGCTACTGAATTGAATTGGAATCAGGATTTCTGGAACAAATACCCTTTGTCATATTTTCAATATCGCACATGCACTTTTCACTATTTTTCTTTTCATCCCGAATGAACTAATAATTAAAAAGATCCGCGTGTACGAATGGATTCACTTTTATCATATTTATGTGATCTAAAAATTCAATAGACCAGAATATATCTTTCAAATTGGGCAGCATTGTTTCAAATCCATGTTTTGTTGGTTGAGGGGGCGGAACGAAGAAAAACTAAGGAGGCAACAATTCATGCAACTTCAAATCAGTTGGATATTGAAAATAGTTAACGACTATGTCTTTAAAAAATACTTCAAATATAACAAAAAAAAACAAAAAAAATTATTTTGTAATAAAAAATCGGCAACCCCATGTTTCGATGTGTTACTTAAAAAATGGAATCGTAAAATTGAAAACACAAAATTATCATCTACGACATTAAAAATAAAAATTTATGCGTGGGAAGAGTGTTTCAAAAAATCGTATCAACTGCATTGATCCTCAACCTACGTAATTTTCTCGAAAAATGTGCTTGGAGAATTTTTTTTAAAGAAATTTTCTTGTTTTTTGCTTTTTATTCAATTAACTTTTAACGGCCATGAAATGGGTTCAAAGATGAATTTTTAATATCCAACTGCTGAAAAGGGCCCAGAAAAACGTTTGAATACCCCATGTATCTAAATGCACTGAATATTCAAAATACCCTAATTCAACGAAAAAGCAGTTATTACATAAAATAATTGTAGAGAGAACTTCACGGATTCATTTCTTATTCTATGCGAATTTAAACTTTATATACTGAATTATCAATGTAAAGGATTCTTCTGATATTTTCTATTTATTTTTATTCATTTATTAATGTCTTATAATGTTTACCAGTTAGTCATTTACATAAAAATCACTAGGGGTACATTATTGGTCGCTCGCAAGCTCACTCCCATGGATGAGTGGGACCCATTCTGACAGCACAAAAAACTTCCTGGTTTGGCTATTTGATCTTAGAATTTAATGTGAATAATTATAAAATAAAATAGGTTTTCAACGATTGATAGGGTGTAAACATTACTGGTGTCATTATTATGATGATTATGATTATGATTTGTGTTGACAACATATGTAGACAACCATTTTTCACCCCTTAAATACGCACATATTTGAGCTATTTGCGACGCATTTTACAGAGTAAATTACCAAAAAACGGGACAACCGCTTGACCAATAGTGATCAAAATCTAATCAGTACACTGTTAAAAAAGATTGTGATTTTAGCACACATTTGCAGGACATTTGTATAGGAAAATTATGATCGCTGTAAGGAGCACACAATTACAATTTTTTTGCACGAAAATTACCATACATATTTGCAATTTTCACCTCCAGAATCATAAAATTACTAAAAATACCTTAAAAGTAAGTACAATCATCAAATCTCATCAGTTGTGAATAATGCATCTCTGTATATAATTTTAAGAGACACATGATGTAAATACATCAATAGCTATGTGATTTTATGAAACTGTTGCGTGATTTTTATAAAACAAATTCATGGTTTTTTGTGTATTTACCACTGAGAAGTATTGTAAATTTATTACACGAGACTGTAAAGATGATTTCAAATGCGAGAAAGAAAATTACTCAACAGCTTTGTAGTTTTTCCATATCGTGCAATGTTAATGACTTCCTATACATGTATAGTAATATATGGGCGGACTTGTTTAACAGTGTACTGAATTACGTGAAGACGAGTCGATTGCGTCATCGATCACTCCGATTGCTTCACTTCTTTCTTGTCACATCCATTTCGGGGTGAATACAATAACTTCCCTAGCTCGGGAAATTAAAAAATCAAGTTATTTTGAATTTGTGAAGTGAATGTTAAATTTCCAAAATTGGTCGGCGTTGTTGGACGCTCCTTACGCTCGCTTCCATTATTGTTGCGTTGAACTACTATCTTCCCGACTAATTCTCAACACAATTCGTAACGCGATTTTTTTTTATTTGGTCCTTGACGAACAGCGTAACGAACTTCCCGGTAGACTGAAATCTTAATCTAGAAATGTAAGGGGTGCGGAAAATTTACTTCCATCCGAATGGGATGTAGACAAAGTCAATGCCTGTCGATCGCGATCAAAATCCTTTCGATCGGATGACACGCCTGCGCAGGAGCGTGAACGATAGAAATTGAAATATTAAAATTTCTTGTAATCCTTATCTTTTAAAAAACTCAAAAGTCCTCTCTTGTCCTTGATGAGATCTATCGATCGCCACCAAAATTTTTCCGATCACACTATCCGTTCGTCTAGGAACGTAAAGAAAAAAAAGTGATCGCACACACACACACACACACAAACGCGCGCGCGCGCGCTCGCACATGCATACACATACACACCTTGATAAAAAAACATCTGGGAGGTTTCTCCTGGTCATGAAACGTTGACATTTCACAAAATTAGCGATTTTCATTTTCGGGGTGAAACCAATAACTTCCTATCGGGAAGTTAAAAATATTTTGAATTGAATTGTAATTCTCAATATTGATGCAATTATCGCTTAATAATAAGAAAATTGCTAACTGTATAAATTTAACGCCTCACCTAGAGTTTTCATGTTCGGCTTCAGCCGATTATGAATAACACAATCCCACCTACAATAGTAACAACCTTCAATAGTGTTAACTTATTTCCATAATGCCCAAAATTACTGCATACTTTTCCACTAAAATTTTCGCATTTCTTGTCGAAACTTAGTAATTTCTACGGACATCCACTGTACGGCTTCACGAATCCGAATTTTCCCGTTATTTTATAGCTCACCAAGGAAACCAGGGTGGGATGATGAAAAGTACAGATGAATAGCCCCTCCTTCAGCCACTGAGAGAACCAAGTCCACTGGCAATTTTCAGTTATAACAGTTAATCCGTATTTCAGCGCCTAAACGACATTGGCTCGTCTGCCACATTCCAGGACGACACGACCGGGAACTCTGCCAGCGATGGCGGGCACAGAATGAAAGTCGGAGTCGCAGTCGCAGTAAAATATAATTAGGTTTTAGGGATTATCCCATAGGCGAGGTAGATCTCCGTGCGACTGGGTACCACTGTGAAGGGCTTCTTCCTATCTCATTCAGACCCTCCTACACACTCTTATCAACCGCCACTTGTCTATTTTCCTCTGGAACCCTCCACCAAATTTTCGGACGAGGATTATGATTTTTTCGCAGAATTATTCCACGGTACTTGATCCTAACTTTTTTTTTTATTCCAACGAGTTTCATTAATGTTTTTTATGATTGAAGAGACTAAACCCATTGGAGGGGTGACTAACCTAAAAATAATGGAGAGAAAAAAATGAAAGAATGAATTAGGCAGAGTACATGCGTGCTCCATAGTTTATTTGAAAATTGCCACAAGAAAAATATTGTTTTCTACAATAGTGGAATGGATGGCAAAATATGACTGTAAAATAGAGATAATTATAACCATTGAACAAATACAAATAAAATTGTGAGAAAATTTACATTGAAGTTTGGAGAAAGCAAACCAGTAAATTAACGGTTTATGTAAATAAAATAACGAAGTTTGACTAGTATTTTCAATTGCTATAATGAGGAGCTAGCTATGGCCAGTTCAGCAGAATATTTCGAAATTTAGTGTCTTAAATGTACGTTGTAGATGCCACGAATACAACTAGAAATTCAAGCGCACATACACAAGTAGGAAGTTAAGATAATGCGACGAGGGTCGTCTGTCGTAGCTGGTGCATTGTGCATGAAGTACGACTAATGAAAATGGAAAGCCAACGGCGAGGGCAAGCGGCACTGCAAGGGCGACGAAGCAAGAAGAACGAAAGAAATGACAAAAGTAAAGTGAACGAGAGAGAAGGGCAGATAAAAAACAGCTAGACCAAAAGATGAAAAAAATATATATATATATATACTCATATATATATATAAAGAAGTGAGAAAAGCCGAGAACGGTTTTAAGCAGCCACGGATAAAGATAAGCAGATAAAATAAATGGCCCTCGTCGTCTTCAACTGCGACTTGAGAAAACGTTGAAAATCTGAAGGAAAGTTAGAACATTGCTGTTGGCGGTTTCTCGGGGAAGGAAATGAGAGGAGGGTTGGCTGAATCTCGCCGAACGTGACGAAGAGGAGGAGAAAATGATGTGCTATATACTATTTGAAATAAAAGAAAGACATAATATCCGTTTATTATGTCGTGGAAGAAAAAAGCTACTCAAGTCATAGAAATGAGCTTTGTCGACCGGCTAGCACGCAACCGGCTACCCAAGTAACACAAGGATCCTACGATTATAACCTGGATTCAGATTCAATAACGATAACTTCAATAGAATTAATATGATTATCAATATGGACTTAGCGACAACGTCGTCGAATTACCTCGATAAATATGGTTTTAGTAATTATAATTCCATTCTCATTGCAATTAAATTTTTAATTTCCTATCCTTTCAGGTGAATACAAGTATTTATACATATTACCAGTTAAACTAAAATATATGGAACGATCAAGCTGTTTTATTAAATCCTTATAATTGCAATGAATTTCTGGTTCTCTGAATATACGAATTCAATTCGAAAACATCATCTACCTCAATGCCACGTTACATAGTGCACTCTAATCAAGCCCAAAGAGAGATGTCGTTGAACACAGCTTCTCACTCAGCTTAAAGCGCAAGTTTTCCGGTTGACTTGTCAGACTCACGGTTTAATCCCGAACGTCCAACATGAGCTATGATGGGCTCCAACGGGATCGATAATCATCATCCATCAATATATTCACATTTACACTAAAATCAAATATCCATTATCCTCACTACTTCCCATTATTGCGTAACCAGTGTTGATGCAGGCGCCAACATTTATATGTTCAAAGTTTCGCTCTTTTGTATCTGTTAGGACTTACCAAAGTTTCGCATAATACTTACGGTATTGCAAGCAAGTAAGGTGTATCTTGACGCCAAATGTATGTAGAGAAGGGGCCTGAGTATACCTGCAGTTTCCATAAAGGCACACAGTCAACCATAGCCCAGTGCTCAGGGGATGCCCGAGGGTGACTTGAGCGTAGTGAGGGTCCAACGAACACGATATCTTCAAGCATTACAATAACAAAGAGTCGGTGAGGGTCGGCCCCGTGGTACTGCTACATATACTGCGTTCATATAATATAACGGGTGACCTCTCTTCTGGCATTAACATAGCCAGTCCTTTCTCTCTCTCTCTCTCTCTCTCTTTCTCTCCATGTACATACCGTTTCTTATCTCAAATTCCAACAAACCCCTTTCACGCGGATACTCCTCGTGATGGATTTGCCACCTCGAGGCATAATGTATCTCGAGGCACGACCATGTAACAAGATTTTATAGAGTGAGAATTACTCACTAGATCAAGGTGAAATCGATCTGCAAGAACGCACGTTACAACCCCTACTATCGTGAAATTTATTCGATAAAATTGATAAACATTATCAAGAAGATTTGAAATACATTTTTCAAGTGCACTTGAGTGTACCTATGAAACATTTAGCATTTTCCAATATCTTCAAAGTAATAGTAGAATTTGGTTCCTAAAATCACATTGAGTTTTAAGTTTCCAGCTCCATTAGTTTAACTTACGAATGGAAGGTTGGTGATCACTCAAGCTGAAGTTTGCAAGGTTTTCAGTCAAAACAAATAAATGGGGCGTAAAAAATGAAATATCTGATTGTTACCTGATATCGTTATATATGTACGCATGTCACCAAGACCTATGTGCTGTTAAATGCACCTTCGGAGAAAGACTTGGACTCATTTTATTGTGCAGTATCATAAATTATATGGATCCAGATCTGGAAAATATTTTGGATAACCAATTATCTCTGTATAGGCAGTATAAAATAGGAAACTTGGGGAAAAGCTTCAATTTCATTCATGAAACCATCACATCATAAAGTTCAGTTGTGCCATTCTGAATAATTTCAATTAATTAGAATTCCAAGACAACAAAATGTAGAACTACTCATTCTCCATTTTCCAACGAACATCGATGGTCGACCCTAGCGTCTCCGCATTCCTCCCAACATATAGACAGCATTCGTGGAAGTTTGGCAAACAGGCCCAACTGTACGGAAAGTTAAACGAATGACTCCAATTATGCAACCGGGTTGGAGAAGGTTGTAGACCAACGCCACCATATATATGCAGTTAGTTATGCTGTATATAGGTTTCTGCAGTTCTCTTGCTCACCCCCCCCCCCCCCTGGTTACTGCCTGGCGTCTGAAGCCAAGCTGTTTATTTTACGAATTTATCATTGGCGCGTCGTTTCGACGAATTAGCGAACTCTGGTAGCAAGCAAACCTTCTCCACTCCTTTCCTCCCAACACTTTTTACTTACTCCCAGGACTTCCGGAGTAACTTTGCTATATGTTTTGTTTTTTTTTCTACTTTACAGAACTTTACAGGACCAAATTCACCACAGACGAGGAAAACTGCCGTAGATTTCCGTTCTCTCAGATTTTCTCTCCTGCAGTTACTACTTTTTTTTTCCATTTCGCTTTTTTCCACATCTCTCCGTTCACAAATTTTCCCCCAAAATATTATACTATAACTGCATATGAGAATGCAGAAAATTAGATAATAAAATACCAGGGTAGGCAGACATTATTTCACATGTAGTGTGGAGCAGAATCTAACCGGTGGTAACGAAACCGTGGAGAAGATCGTCGTGGGTTTCTCATTAAATATTAAGTCCTTGACAAAAAAAAGAAGAAAAACGCAGAGCTCACAGACTAATGAGACGAAGCCTAGTTCCTCGCTGAACACACTGGACTCTCCACTGGCCCCGACCCCATAAATGTTTAATCGTCACGACGCTCTTCCCCTCGGAAGCCATGAGGACATACTGAGCGAGGTGCGGTGGTGTGCAAAGTCCTTGCGCGTCAGCAGAAACGATAAAAAGAATTATTAAAGCGTGTCGTACTGGGGTGTACAGCATCAGTACGAGAAATGAGGATCAACCTGTTCGAAACGATCAAAGGGAACGTTCGTAGGGATAGTGGTGATTGCTGGAAAGCTACAAAGTGTCTTTTGTAACTGGCCAAATAGAAAAGGAAAATGTAAGAAGTTTTTCAGCCAGTCGAATGTACTTTATTTTTCCTCGGCAAATACAATAGTACTTCTAATTTCTAACTGCATGAGTTTATCCATGTTAATTACTAATTCGTCAACAAACTCCATTGGTATGATTACTTAACTACTAACAGTGGATTGAAATGGAAATGGAATTGAAGAGAGAGTGAGAGAGAGTGGTACACAGTGTTTTGAATGCAAATCACCGCGATTGAGTGCAATGAATGATAACCCAAGTTTTTCATTGACGGAAAATAGGGGAAGAGCTCTTGGGGTGATAGTTAATAGCCGGCACATTATCGGTAAACGATTAAAGCAGAGTGTAAAGTCTGTAGAGCCGATGGTTCATAATTGTAGTTCGAAAATCAAGAGGGTTCATAGGGTTGCAGGGGGAGAGGGGTAAGGGGTCGGAGTATGCAACGAGAGGATAGACAGACACGACTGAAAATGAGAGGGGGAGAGAGAGATAGGTGCGGGAGAATGGGAAACGCGACGAATAATTTAAGCGAACGACCGCCGGGCAAATAACGTTTGTACGATAAACAACAAGGCTAGCGACGCGAGTTAATCGCTCCATTGTACGTTTGCGGCGACGCGCGAAAACGAATTCTGTACAGAGGGCGGTAGTGACGAGTGTCCGGCGCCATCTGCCCCTATTCATGGAAAATAGAGTAATTTTGTAGCATTGTCGGAAGTGCAAAAAAAAACTATTCTCCCTTTTAAATATAATATTGTTTATTATTCTGTTGAAATGCTTTCCGATGAATTCTAGAAATTATTGATCAATGGACGAATGTTACAATTCCACCAGCGGATGCAATAGGACAGGTACAATCACCGAAATACCTGAAATGCGGAGACTGCAATTCGATCCAGCGACACGTACCTAATCAAACCAATGGCATGGAAGCCCTCAAATGCATTATATGCGGGCTCGTCGGTCTTCGATGGATGAGCCCGACATATATGACCCCTTCTCCCACGAGTCCAATATAACCGCATATCACAATTCCAACCTCTTTGAATACAGCTATATAGGATCCACCCTGTGTATGAATCTGTGGCGTCTATCATGAGAAGAAAATTCAATGGTATGTAGCAACGTCAAACCAATCTGTAGAGCAAATACGAGTGAGTGTTAAGCCACGTACAAACAATACTCACCCCAGTAAAATTGATTGACTTTTCGCCTTCAACAGTCTACCCTCTCCCCTATGCTTCAGGATAATGACAACATTTTCCCCCTCGACCTTCCTTTTTCGTTACCAACACTCCCTTTTCCCGAAATTTACTATGCAGGCAGCCAAACTGCCTAAGACCCAGGGGGATTCCAATTCAGCGGTGTGTCGGGGTGTGATATTCCTAAACTGAGAATCAGATCGTTGCGCTCTGTAGATGAGATTTTTTTATATCATCATCTCATTCCACTATATACAAAATGTGACTTCAATTCAAAAACATTTAGATTATCCCCGTGAAGAGCCGTTTTCCTTCGCTCCCAATAGATACATGGCAGTGAAACAAATTGTAAATGATTAGTTGATTGAACTCCTTTTGAAAAAAACATGAAGCCATGTGCTCGAAGATATGTGATTGCCAACGTGTCGGTCGGCTGACGATACACTCTCTGTTGTAAACTTGCCTCCGGGTAGAGAAAGTGCCGTCAAGACTTGTGGATAGAATCCTGGAGGCCAGGACTGAGACGCAAGAGGATACAGACCAACATTCGAGGCACACCAGGATACATATCTAGTCCTGGGGAGTCGTTAGACCCGGGTATGGCTCCCATGGGCATCCAACTCTCAGACTCATCCCGTCACGTAACTACCCACGTTTCCCCACCTTACATCTCTCTTTTATTTCGCACCACCGTTCCACTCGTACGCCATTTTCAACGCGCTCCTAAGTCACTCTGAATGACCCTCCACGTGGTTCATGTCGTAACTCGAATTCCTCACCATAAAAAGTTTCCAAATTATAGACCGTCTAAATAATTTCGACTAGAAAAGTAGGTAGCAGTTAGGTACTTATTTCACCTGAATTTATGGAATGTAAAAATTTGAGTAAATTAAATTAATTCTATTATTAATTGAATATACCCGCATTGGCAAATGACCGAGCGGAGTTAAACAACGCAACAAATTTGAAACGTTACCAGTTTGCGTTATGACAGTTACTATTTCGAGCGTCGCTTATTTCAAAGTTAGTTTATATTAGAATGCGAAATTTAAATACCTATTACAAAGTAGAATAAGTAGTTATGCATTACACTGGTAAATTCAGTTTGATTGGAATGAAAGTTGAGGAGCCGAAGTTCAGAAAGTTGAATTTTGAGGGATTGGTTGATGCACTTGACTCAAAAAAAGAAACGGGAACCTTCCAGAAGGGAGAGAAAACTGTGGAGTGTTTGGGATAATCGCCAGGCGATCGCCTTCCTTCCTCAGCATCATCAATGTACGATTGATGAAATTTGAAATACTCACAACGCGAGCACATGTCAATTGACGAAAGCCAGTGAGATATGACAAAGCTGGATGAAGCATCGAGGGAGTCCCTGAAGTGCGTTGGAAATTCGTTTACGAAGTCGATAATGGCTTGTGTCGCGTGGATAGAGATAAAAAGAGAAACAAACTGGGAATGACGTCGTACAAGCGCCACCATAAAGGCTAGGAATTGAGAGGTAGAATGAAAAGAGTGAGGAGTGGAGTTGGGTGGTAGGTAGGGTAGCCAGGTGGCCTTTGAAGTTCATACAAGAAAATACGACGGTAAACATTAATCGAATCCTTTAATCAAATTCCCTCGGTTCTCTCAATAGACCTCGACGTTCGAAAAAGGGAAAGGGTGAGGATAGAGAGAACCTACAGTGGTCCCGTTTATCGATTCAAACAGCCAGACCATAAACGAAAAACTGTAGAGTCACCAAGTGGTGTGTCTGAGTTTTCTCTAAAATGGAAAAATAGGAATTAAAAAACCGGAAGTTCATCTGTTAACGGGAATGAACGCGGGCATATTCCTTCTTAATTCCTCTGTATAGCAAACGAAAATCAAGTGGAATGTTTGCCTTGTAATAATATATGGGTCGAAGTGTCGGTAATGCAGAATTCCCCGGGAGAATTTTTTCATCAAAATCCGATTATTCTTGGATTTTTTAACAGGCTCGATTCCTCTGTTCTGGAACGTGATATTTTAGGTGAAATCACACTGATTGAACCTTCATCTCCATTTTCACGGAATACCATTATTATATTGTAAAATGTAAATTACACGTTTCTACCGTGGTCTACTGCGAGTGTTAGCCATCATGAAATGTACCAACCAGACTTTGCCCTCGAGTAAAATCCAATGGCACAAGTATCTTTACCTTCTCAGTCTTTCATGTTGAAAGCGAAAACCTTGCGTTAGTGAATATGGTAATGCGAAATAACGAGAGCCTCCACGGACTTCAACCCTGAAAATCCCCTCTAACAATGCCGACGATATTCAAGGTACATTCAACCTAAACCATTTGGTATCGTGTGCCGCGGCCCTTTCGACTCATGTTTCGCCGAGATTGGCTCCCTCACTTTTCCTGTACACCTTCGGGTACACAGTCAAGAATAAGTCCCTTTATTTGGCGCTTCATTCTTCGTCCCTAGGACTTGCATCTTTGTTCACAACGCCGGGCTTTCGTCATTAACTACAAAACTTTCCTCGACACGATTATTGCCATAACTGAAAACATGTCGAACGAATTTCCAGTGACCATTTTCATTTCCTATTCTCAATTCTTCCTATTCCCTGTTCCTATACCGTTTATATAGGCAGTAAAAAAAAGAGTATAGACTTTAGAAGTGTAGATCTTGATTTCTTCAGTTTTCTATTATTTTTGTTTTTATTGTTGAGGTTTGGCGACTACCTTATCAAATTTTCATTCTTATGTGAAACATCACACACTCTACATCACTCTGAAAACACACTCAAAAAAACAGGTTAAAAATAATTTTTTTTCTGACGCAGATATAACACTTACACAAAAACTTTTATTTCACATGCATTTTGGTGACTTTTGCTGTAATTTATTTGCTAAGCGCCTAGGACTTTCTCAACCAATAATCCACATGATTGATCAGGCTTGATTCAGGATTGACAAAAACTGGTTGAGCCTCAATATCCAAGATTGAATCCAGTTTGAACGAACATTGAAAAATAACTATGTTTACAAGGCTGACGACCCCACCGTTGGTCGAGCCTTGAGGATCAAGCCTGGATCCAACCTTGGGTTTAATGATTGGATCAGTGTTGTAATCCAAATTTCGTCTCAGGATGTGTGTAAATCCTGATTCTTGCTGGACGAACAAAATAAAGATTTACTCCTTTATTGAATAATAAAAAAGGGATTGAAACAGAAATTTGTCGTACGAATTTTGGACAATAAATTCTTCGTAATTCCACGTTTCTATGTATAATGGTCGGTTTCCTTAACTTTAGGAAAAAATTTGTTAATTAATTTCATCTTGATTAATCATGTATTGATTGGGAAATTAAAATTTAATGTCAACATTTATGAGAAATGGTTGAAAAAAATAAATTACTATCTTTTTCATCTCGTTTAATAAATTAAATTCGAAACATAATAGAACGAACTCGATCGAACATTGTTCCTCATATTTGAATCAGTCATTGATTTAACGATGGAACCAAGTCTTGTTCTATCTTGATTGTTCATCTAGCAGGAGTCAGGATTGCCACACATTCTGAGATGAGATTCGGATTACAACCCTTATCTAATCATTATACTCAAGCTTGGATCGAGACTCGACCAGTCTTTGTCAATGATGGATCAAGCCAGATCGAACCTCGTTTCGATCGTTCATTCCTACCTGTGCTTCGATATCCAAGTCTTGAGCAGCAATGCTGTTCCAACCTTAAACCAAGGCTTGATTATATATTAACGCCCCATGTTTGAATCAATATACGATTTAACAATGGAAAGAAGCTTAATTCAAGGTTGGATTATTCAGCCTGGATGTCAAATCTAATTTCAGCCTTATTCCAATCGTCGGGGTTGACTTTTACTACCTGGGATCTGTTTCGCAATTGGCTCAAACCAGTAATAATAAGTAATATTAATAATTATATTAAATTTTTTTTATTTGAATTTTGTCGATTTTGTAGGAGGAACTTCCCCCCATAAAGAATGCAATGTATTAAATTGCAGAAATAAATGAATGAATAAATGAACAATTAGCAAACATTTTTTTTAATGACCGAGATATGCGTCATCCATTGTTCCCTCTTTTGACAATCTTCGTTGAGGGTATGCACATTTTCTCACAGCGGCATCATCTGAAAAATCACCAAGAATTTTTTAAAATTATTTATACTATGGAATTAAAAGAGGAAAATTTTTCAATTTTTTCTTAAATGATTGTAATTTGAAAGAAAACGATCGGATTTCAGTGTAAATTTTTAGTTAAACATATTTATAACTGCAAAATGAAATAATGAATGAAAAAACAGCTGCGGCCCAACGTTATCATTACAGGACTCAACCGGGCTGGGGCGGGTCTTGGATACGCGGTTCAGGTTTGACTGGCCAGAGTTGTGCTGTCCTTGACCCATGCGCTTCTACTAATTCTTACCTGGGTTTCCACCAAGTTTACAGATATTCAAATTGCGTTTAGATAACTTTGAAAGTGCAAATTATCAAATTTGAATTGAATTGCGATGAAACTTTTTCCCATACTAGACGGAGTCTCAAAAAGCCAAGAGACAAGAGACGAGAGATTGATGACGAACGTAATTCAACACGAGGATTTCACCCAGTGCATCTGACGCCGAAGCAGGAACGCCCTCACTATACTTGAATGGCGCATCTCCCTCAGAGGCTGACTTCAACCGCCATGTTCTGGTACAAAGTATATAATACTGATCATATAAAATAGAAGACGTACTGGACATTAGAGAGCACACATTGGCCACAGCTACAGCGAGTGGATGTTTCATAGCCAGCGGCGTCTCTCGTGCCTCTCTCCACGTCGTTCCGATCGCACAATTACCCATTGTCCGATACAGAAATTTATGTGCAGACACCAGCCGTGTAACTAACGCACGGTCAGTAGAGATCCACTAAATCCAAGAAGCAACATGCGCCTTAGACCATAGCAGATAAGCGACGAATGGCGATGTGCTTTGTGATCCTGGACTTTGAAGCGAAAGAGGTGGGAGATAGAAGTGTCATGTGCCCGCGATTACCTCGCTCGAGTACTTTAAGCTCCGGCATCAGTATCAAGTCTGGTACATCAGGTAGCCTCCGCTTAGTGCCTCGTAAATACTAGTAATGCTCCATACGATGCTATCTCATAAATTTTAAGTTATATTCTGAGGCAAAAAATGCTTGCATAATTCACTGGGACAATCCTCGTTTAACGAAGATTAGTATCATCAGGAAATACGAAGGGTTTTAAAACTTTTGAAAAGAAAAAAAAATTATATTTATTCTAACACTTGAGAGTGTGCAGTTTTTACGAGTCCGTGACAATCCGATGAGACTTTATCTGAAATCGCCAGAACTACGAAAACTTTCGCACCAGAAGAAACATGCCGGCATTATACCTGCTGAGGCACTGCTATATATCTTCATCCATAAATTTATTCTCATTCTGAAATCGGATGCGAGTTTCACGAAATTGTAGCATCTGAGCAGCCCAAAAAGGATATAGCGATTTACGATGTCGGGGGTCATATGTTGCGATTTGCTGATAGGCTAGAGTCACCTTCTCTTTTTGGTCAGTCTCAATGTCATCGGAGTTCCATTAATTTCCATCTGGTGATCAATCACTGTTTTTCGGAAGGGCTGAGTCTCCGCCCCGATTAAGAAGCATACGTGTATTTCCCAGTATTTATGACGCAATTTTTCGCGATGATAGTCATTGCTAGAATTGTTTAATAGGTCATCTCATTCTTAATGGTGGTAAACAATTTAAAAAACTTCCGTTGTGCAGGGTCCATCAGATTAATCACATCGTATCACAAATTATTGGTGTCGTAAATTTGTGACTATTTTATGGAGGTAGAATTTTTAGATATTTTATGGTTAGTTTCCGAAAACTCTCAGCAATCTGGAATTGAAATCGCTACAATAATCGCATAACGAATGTGTTCATGTTTAAAATATCTGGAATGTGGGTGATTTCCGTAGTTGGAACAGGTAGATCTATTACCTGACAGCTCACTATTGAGCTATGGGTGGCCATTAATCATCCTGCGGTCGTAAACATCCCAAAATTTATGATGTGGTATTTCTACAAATTCCAACACATAATGGTTTCGCAGTGTCCCCTGATCGTATAGAATCATGGACTTATATTATACGGTTTCTTTGAATTGACAATAAAATTGCCTACATCTCTTTCTGCATGAGTATTCCGGAATGTCGCTGGTTTCCGTAGTTAATTTGATTATTGGCACCTCATCGACCACAAGATTACACTGTCTCTAGCGATTTTCAAAGACAATTTCCACCTGAACTAGTTTTTAATGGAGACCACCCGCTGGAAATCAACGAGGTATCAATGATTGATTCCGAAGATTTAATCAGCATAGGAAGAAGTCCATTTCAAAACAACCGTCTATTTATCGGCTCCATTGAACCCACTTGAATTCATTCATAGTGACTGTATCTCGATAAGTTTCATTCGTTTTTTCGTCTACCTTCCAGACACTACGACTATTTCTTCTGTTTTTCGGACTGGGTGTCTGCGAGCTGAGAGTTGTGAAATATTCTCGAGTTCCAATCCCTTTCGCCGGGGATTACATCATGGGAAGCAGTCCTATTTTCAAACATGCATGTATCCGGAGTCACGTTAAAAGCTTTTGAACAAAAGTGGGTTAGCGATTGTTTTCGTTGAAATTTTCCGGTATCGTTATGTCACATTTTCGGGGCGTTTTTATATTAGAGGAAAGTGGGAGAATTACCCTTATTGACAACGTTGATAGAAGAAAGCATTACTCCACCTGGCCAGTAGCACCACCTCCAACGGACCATTTTTTCAAGTTAGGCACGTTGGCTCAAAAGATGAGATAATTAGATTAGATGAGATAAAGATGAGATAAATGACACAAGTTTTAAAAAAGTGCCCTTCCTTTCACTATTCTCGAGCGAAGCGTGAAAAAATGTGTCTTTTTTCACTACTGTCGTAAGATATTGTTTGATACACATAGAAAAAAGTAGTTTACAACTCGTGTGATTACAACCCTCAACCCTCAACGTTGGCTCTGATTTCAACCCGCACACTCGTTAAAAACTACTTTTTTCAATTGTATCGTAAGATACTACATCTACATTATTGGAACAATCAGATGATCGTAAGTGCAAAGTCGACCATGAAGAATTATTGATTTTTGTTTTCTTCTGAACACTAACATTTTCTTCATCCCCTACCTGAAAGTACGCATTTCCGGGCACAAATTGGGTTGTGAAACAATCTCTTTTGTGGCCAGCACGGTCACAGCGTCATTCTTTCGTCGCGAGTGTTGGCCAATCGCGAAACTAAAGATTTGTGCGACTCAAACACACACTAAACCCCATAATGCCGGTGCATGACAATACGAGCATAAGGGTGATTCCATGGAAATAGCGATTTTTTACGCCACAATTTTTTCAAATATCAAGATGGCTGTGAATTTTTTTTAACGTATTTTCGTTATATTTAGGGTATTAGAAAGATTCCCTGACCTGCATTGCGCTACAACTGTAGTTGTTGATTGCAATATTAATTTCAATGCGAAAATGAGCAATACGTCATGTTTGTTACATTTCGTGTTTAACTCAATCTCATTCGATAGCGGTTTGATTATTATCCATTTCCAATGAGGATCAAGTTTGAACCAACGGATTCTATATAGATGTCAATTTTCGAAAGAAACTTCTGCATGAAACCCGAGAAATACCAAAACACGTTTGTGACATGAAAAAGTGCGACAGACCTTTTTTCGAAGTAATTAAGGCAAATCTGCTCCACAAGAAAGTATTCACTGGCCCTGATGAGTGTAAGCATTTTACTAAACATCTTTTTAGTAAAAGATGCAACAGTAGTCATTCAATAACGGCGTAAAATAGCACTGGAGGTGATTATTCATTTTTGCGTCAAACTCGTGGACAAAGTTTAACACTTTATAGCCGGCTCGTAATACACAATTCATAATTAATTTTCGTGGGAAACTGTTACATTTTCAATCGCCTTTCATACCCCAAAGAGATAATTCGTTTTTATTATCAATTTATGATAGAAAATATCGATTGCATGGTCAATTTCAACAAAATGATAGGCCACGTTTGTGACTTTTTTCGTATTCTTTGAGGATTTACAATGAATTTATGTAATGGAATGGTTGAAATTTCCTCTGAATTATGTGACTCGATCAGGCGAATATGATATAGTGATAATGTTTCCAAAAATGCATCAATTAATTCATTTTTTTGACAATAAACCTCGCTGACGCGAATATCCCTGTTTGTGTGGAATCAACCATAACCTCGAAAATGGACCCATGGTCATCTAAGTGTTCTGCTGACGAGGAAGAAGTTTTAAGCAATTTTGACGCAGAAGCAACAATTATTGCGCAAAATGAAACCCTGCCAAAGAAGTCAGCCGACCGATATCTACTGGTGTACAATGCCTATAAGAAGTGGAGAGAGGATAATCGCAGTTCACTTGGGACCTCAGAAGAAAACAATTTAATTGTTTACTTTGAAAGTTTGAAGAAGAAATTAAAACCACCCATTTTATGCAGTTTTTGGAGCGTGTTACGCAAAACATTGAATACCAAAGACGGTATTGATATTACGAATTATATGAATTTAAAAAGCATTATAAAAACGAACGCCAAAGGATATAAACCAAGAAAAACTTTAAGGCGGCGGCTTCGCCTCGGCCTTATATCACATGCGCCAGAAAATTCAACTTTCTGGCGTTGGGTCGTAATGTAGTATTTCAAATAATTATGGCTAAAAGAATTGTTATTGCAATAATGGCTTTAAAAAGGTAATATAGATTGAATTTAATTCCGCTCCTTTTGAAACTGTTTTTATCACCTTCAAAAGTGTAGTAACGAGAGTTAAATTCTCAATCTTTCATTTATATCATTTTATTACGAGGGTCATGAGGGTTATGCAACCCAGGTGCAGGAATCCAAGGTTGAACAATGCGTTTAAGCTTGTTTCAATCTAATATACCAATCCTTGGGACTCGTAGCTTGGAGCAAGGGTCAACCTGTGGTCACAACTAGGTGAAACCAAGCTTGGTGACATCTTGGGGATCAAAGCTTGGACACCGAGCTAGTTCCAAGCATGCTCCAAGCTTGAAACTCCAAGCTTGCACTAACAGGCTTGGACCAAACTTGAACCTGTGGTGATACCTAGGTAAAACCAACCTTGCTAATATTCTGGGAATCAAAGCTTGGACGCCGAGCTAGTGCCAATCATGGTCCAAGCTTGGTATTCCAATGCAAATTGCAATTAGGGGTAAAAAATAATAAGGGGCAAAATAATAATAACAGGGAACGGACTTTTTTGGGTTGCCTTCTCAACGTCAATCAAATGAACAAAGATGTACGTTTTCGATTGAAAAAAAGGAGGGAGAACTATAACAATATAATTGTACTGATCACATCTTAAGGGATGAATCAGGGGGTGGAATAATGAGGGTGTGAATCCAACGGTGAAATTATAAATTTTTAGAAATAGAAAATGATGAAATTCATTTGTCCATTTCACTTTGTCATAACTTCTTCGCCGGGCCAATCCCTCCACCACCTCCCCCCACCCTTTCATCAAGTCACCCTTACAATCCACTGTTTGAAGTCTAGCCAGACGATTTCAAATCCGTTAATGAATAAAACGCGATATTAAACAAATGATGTAATGGAATTCATATAGGCAAATTCCGTTTTTCACGTATGGCGGCGTTGGGAGATAGTAATTAGTGAATAATCAATGGAAAAAATTGAGTCTCGTTTGAGTTGTTGACGAGGTAAGACGTGTTTGTCTCGTGCTCTCTGTTTTGATTCAAATAAGGGTCTATCAAACCGATATTAAATTGTATGAGGTATAATCTCAGAGTGAAAAGTGCGAACTGTCTTTGATAACTAACTGCAACCTAAGTGAATTTTTTTTTTCTTCTTCTCTCCGAGTTTTCTCCTGCTAACGGGAGCAATCTCAGAGATTATCATGTCTAACACCCAACCTGGTTCTTCAATAAACGTCTCTTATTCTCAAATCACCCAACAAGGTGACTTGCCGAAAAAAGACCAAGCGATTATACTCGAAGCCATCGATGGATTTACAAGTCGAGATTACGCCCTTGCGTTAGGAAAAGTAATAAGTCCAGCTGACATGATTTCAATTGCTCATATCTCGAATAAAAGGATAATGATTCTTCTGAATAACAAAAAACTGGTCGAGAGACTCACGGAAAAGGAAACCAAAATTGAAATCAAGGGCACTGAAATTGTAATCCATTCATATATTCCTAAAACTAAACGCGTTATTTTCTCAAACGGTTTTCCGAGGATTCCAGCTTCACTCATTGAAAATAAATTGATGGAACACTCTATCACGTTAGCCTCGCCTATTGCGCCCGTCAGAGCTGGTATCAATGATGTTGGTTTCACTCATTTAGTGTGTAATAGAAGACAAGTCGAAATTCCTATGTCTGACGTCACCAGACTCCCAGAAAAATTCTCAGTTCATCACGACTCTATCGATTACTGGATATTTGCCTCTGCCGATTCAGTCGTTTGTTTTGCATGCAAAAATAAGGCCACTTGGCCAAACACTGTCCAGACGCTAATCCTTCAACTAGTCCCCCTGCGAATAATCCAACATTGGATTCTCACCCAGGAGGAATTTTGAGTGACAACGCTGATATCGAGATGGACACAGTAAACAAGAATAAACGTAATCATTCTGAGGCTAGCCTGTCCACTAACTGTGGCGCACCTATGAAAAAAAAAATCGAGACGCTACGGAGTGATTCAGCTGTACAGACACCTACCGGCCCTAGCAACAACTCTGAATTCCCGCTCGTGAATTTACAGATAAAATAACTGAACAATTAGCTTTCGCGGAAGCGCATATTGAGGAAAACAAGATCAACTACCCAGTTTCCTTTGAAGACCTAAAAATTTTCCTTGCAAGATCCCACTGCTGCCAAGATCCAACAACGGTAGCCTTGAGCTTCACCCAAGACGTGGAAGGACTTAAGACCATGAAAACAAATTCCTCAAAAAAAAAATTTTTTTTGAGTGTCAAATTCCTCAATGATCGAGCTATAAAAAAACTTTTCTCCAGAATCACTAAAAGACTGATTTATGAGCCGATGTCATCCCAAGTAACAGAATATTCAGCCTCTGGAAACTCTTCAGACATGGAACACCGAACTCCAGACCCATCATCTACGAGAGATATTCTCGAGTCAAGTGACTCAGAATCTGGCTTATAACTCTAACAATGGATGACAATAATGCACACTATCTCCAATCGAACATCCAACACCAAAGTAATATTAAAATCTTTCACCTAAACTGTAATAGCCTAAAGCGACGACTTCCTGAAATTGAACTAGTATCAAAAACTCAAGATATTATTATTTGCTCAGAAACTAGATTAACCCCGAAAAACACGAGTTACATTTTGTTTCCAGGGTTTAATTTTATCAGAAAAGATAGAATATACGACTCTGGGGGGGGGGGAGGGGTCTACTCATAGCCATTCGGAAAAATATCGCATATAAAGTAATAAATACTGAGCAAATCTCAAGTCAAGTTGCTGAAACAATTGGTATCACCATCACTAATTGCAAGCTGCAAATTAACTTGTTTGCTGTATACAGACCCCCTGGACGTATTCTCTCACAGACAGAGTGGGATATGATCATCTCCGTAGCTCAATTTAACCCTCATAGCATTCTAATTGGGGATCTCAATGCTCATAACATGGCTTGGAATTGTAGTAAAAATGACACTAACGGCGATAGATTATTAAATAGCATAAATAATAATGATTTATTGCTTCACAATACCGACACAATTACTCGTTCAGATTTAGTTTCACAATCAAATATAGATCTACTAATATCCACAGCTTCAGTAGCTAACTTCCTCAAGTTCCAAATATCTGATGACAGAATGGGGTCTGATCATTTCCCTATACTTGCTGAGCTCTTATTAGATAGATTTATATATAGGAAAAAGTCGTTTAAACTCACCTCGCCAAAAACAAACTGGATCTCCCTTCAAAAAGCATTGAACCATTCGTACGAACTATTTTTTTGACCAAACGTATGATTTACTTTCTCCTTCAGAGAAATACACATTCTCTGTTAATTTAATCAGTGAAAAAATCCAGGTAAATTACCCCACTAAGAAAGATGTTCCGAACCATCTCCACAGGAACCCAGTTCGTTGGTGGGATGAGGAATGCTCGAAAGTGAAAAAATTAAGAAGAGCGGCATATAAAAATGGACATACACGAAAAATGATCATCATTATTTCCTATACAAAAAAGCTTGTGCAACTGCCAGAAAAACTTTCAAATCAAAAAAGCATGCCAACTTCAAAGAATTTACCAAAACAATTGATATTAAAACCAATGGTAGTATACTTGGAAGATGTGCAAAGTATTTAAAAATAGCTGGGTAAACATTGAATCTATGAACAAACTGGAATATCTTCAACTCGAGGAAAAAGTCGAAAAATGTCTCACCTCTATAAGTCCCCCCTGGTGTCCATCTGGCCCTGATTACTATCCAGAATGCAGAAATAATGAATTTCTGAGTGATCCATTTAGTTTTGTAGAATTCAATATAGCTCTTCAGAGTAGAAAAACGGGATCATCCCCGGGGATGGATGGCCTTGACTATTTGCTCTTGAGAAATCTCCCAGTGCAATATAAACTTCTCCTATTAGATATCCTCAATGAAATTCATGTCTCTGCTGATTTTCCTCGGGACTGGTGCTCCCAATTTGTTCATTTTATTCCAAAACCAAATGAAAAAGGAGTCCGACCCATAGCTCTCTCATCTTGCTTATGTAAGTTGTTTGAGACTATGATTAAACAACGTTTGCAATGGTGGATTGAAAAAGAAGACCTATTACCGAAAACACAAAGCGGCTTTCGAGCCGGGCGCTCTTGTTACGATAATTTATCTAATTTAATTCTATATACGGATTACAATTTATCTATTAACCGAGAAACACTTCCAACATTTTTAGATATCACAGCGGCCTTCGATAACGTTGATACACATATTCTCATTGAAAAACTTGCAAACATAGGGGTGCCCACTTACATTGTTAAATTCATTAAATTCCTGACGTATGAGCGAACTATCCATACTCTATACAGTGAACTGCCAAGAAAAACTTATAAGGGGGTGCTTATAAGGAGAGGTTTTATCACCTCTCTTGTATAACATTTATGTGAGTGATATTTCTACGAATCTTCTGGAAAAAGTGTTAATCTCTCAGTTTGCGGATGATATTGTTTTATATCATAGTTTTACATCTGTCAGAAAAGGTAAACGAATAATTGAAAAAGCCGTCGAAACTGTCAATAATAACTTGAGAAATATTGGTCTTGATCTGGCTCCTCAAAAAGCATCTCTTGTTCACTCCAACAAACGTCGAGTTCCTCCTGATGATACATCAATTATTATAAAACATCATGAAATTACCTGTGAGCCATGTGTTAGATTCCTGGGTTTATTGCTAGACCAAAAATTGAACTTTGCCCATCATCTCAAACATGTTCAAACTT
>JAPYZM010001185.1:0-39996 GCA_030522845.1 Psyttalia concolor
TGGTGGGTTTAAGAGCAACGAGGAAAGGGGCACGATTGTGTCGGCTGTCATCCTCAGTCGGAGCTTTTCTCGCGCCATATTCTAACCCTCAAGCCCCAAATGCTAATTATACGTCAACGGCTTCGCGCGCCAGTTGACGACGAAAGAGCTCTGTAGTGTGTCAGGGATGGAACAATGATGGAGAGAGGGTCGCGATCAACAACTAGAGACACCGAGAGCATCTCATACGTCACTCTGAACATCTCGATCCCTTCGCAAATTCGCTTACCGCCGGGAAACTCCGGCGCAGGGAAAGAAAAATTCAGGAGAAATTACCGTACCAGTAAAATTTCTTAACTCCTCACTAAAAATGCGAGACAATTGCCAAACGGATCAGTTACTTTAACAAAAAAAATTCTCTCCGTGCAGTGATGCTGAATAATCCATCGAGACTTAATCAATTAAATAATTAGTTGAGATTTTTGTTGATAACTGAGGAGGGAGTAAAAATAAATATATAAAGGGCGTTCACTGACTCAACCAAAAGCCATGGGGTTCACATATTCTTTTCGAATTTCACCATAATCCACTGACACGACAAAACATCTAATGGGGGTCAAATCGCACAACGGCAAATCAGTGTAATCTGAGATGCGTCACTCAGTTTTATACAGCAATGAAATAATAATGGCTTTTATAACAATAACGCCGCCCCGGCGGTAATGACAATTGAGGCTTTGAGGGGGGCTTGAAAAATGGTAAGAGCGAAGGGGCTAGAAAGTGCAAAAACAATTGGCGATTTGGGGCAGGCAATGGAAAAGTATTATATGGGTTAAGGAATAATTATCCGAAAACAATGTAATTGCCAAATTGTCTTTTCACGGCGGCAAATGTGGAGGCGGAAAAAAAAAACCCAGACACACATAAACAAAAATTGAGGAACTGGGAGCGTTAGCTAGACCGAATTTGCGTACAAGCACACGTGCTTGTACATGCTGGTACAATTCGTATTTCCGCTTGTGCGAATTGCATTCATGGCACTGATATGCGAATAGAGTGGTGGAGTGGCATTAAATATATATGCATCACGAGCGACTGGAATTATTATTTTTCAACAGAGAAGAATGGAGACCATGTGAGCTTGAGAATTTGATACCGGAAGTTTCGCGTGCCATTTGCGTGGTATCCGATATACAAGAAAGGGCGGGGGAGCAATAAGAAAAGGTAGGAAGCCTTTCGGCGAGAAGAATCAACGCATGAATGAGAGAAGAAAATAAAGAAGGAGGTCGAGAGCGCGCGTGCCCGATGCCTTTGTTGTTTTCATAAAGTATAGGGACTTTTTTTTTTTTTTTCAAATTTGGTTTTTGTACCCGACGCGTTTTCAGCCATATATATATGAACATATATGTCTTACGGCATGGGCAATGATACCGGCATTGTTCGGAAGAACAATGGAGCTATTACCGTCAATTCCATGTCAATCGGTGAATTTTTCATAGGCAACAGTACAATGCCGTGGGAGATTGTTGTTAGACAGACACTATTATTTCGAATGAGTCCTGTACACGTAGCGAAATATTCAATAAAAATTACCTGCACAAAATCTGAGGATTGCGTTTGGAAAAGTAGCCAGGGAGCGAAGGAAAATTGAAACTTGCTGGATTTTTTTTTCAGATAGATATATCGAATGCAATCTCATTGAGCCAAAGAATTCTTTTCCATTTCACTTTTTTCTCCTTTTTTCTGATGCTTGGCATGTAGACTTCCGGTCGGTTGAACTAGTGGGGGCATTATTCAAATGTAATTGGCGAGCAGCTGGCTGTACTTCCTTTATCAAAATCTTTCACAATAGATGAAAACAAAGAAATCCTCTCAGATAATTTGACACACGGAGTTGGTTTTTTGAAATAGAGAGACAGAGTATTCAAATGGTCATCTCGAAAAAATTTAATATTCAATTTCGCCGTAATCTGGAATTACAGCGGACTAGTCAGGTGATTTGTAGAGTTGAAAGACATTTAACACCATCGCAGGGAATTGAATTTAATATGCTCATGAAAAGCACCCCTCAAGCAATGATGGCTTCCAATGAGTAGAATAAAGACGCTTCGGGGGTTTCTTGAAACTCGGCATTCAGACGTCCGAGCCAGGAGTTTACTTTCGCCAATACGCCTTCGCATGCTCTCCCTATATATAATAATACTTTTATGCCTACAAGTGCTTGATCTCACAACATCGGCTGAGTGAAAATTACTCCCAATGTGAATACGTCACTTCCATTCACAGTGAACGTCTGTAATGATATGAGTAATGAGAAAAAATATAAATTCTGGGGAGAAATCATCTTCTTGGGACAATGAATTTTGGTTAATGTAATTTTTTTTTTTCCCCAGCGCATGGAAGGTGGCGCAGAGAAATTTTGTAGACATCATTAAGGGTAATTTCTACGAAATTTTTCTCTACAGGCAAAGTATATCGAAAGCAATCTGTTCAATTAGTGTTCGGCAGCGAGTCCGATGGAGAGGGGAGATCGGATACTTGAAAGTAAAATCAATCAAAGTATATGGGGGCTGACTACGCAGTAATCCGTGGAGGTATTGGGGTGGTAGGTGACAAGTTTATTTAAGACGAAATCATCGACGTCGATTGCCGATTAATCCACAAGGGGATGTGTATTCTATATATCTCCGGTAAAGGAAGAGGTTAGAGTTTTTCATTGAGGGATTACTTTATGGGGGTGACACGGGGAGACTGACATATGTGATTGGGCGGTATTGTGGCAGGCACTCAATAACGTCGACCGGGTTTTACGTTCAATTTCACCTCTTCACGTGAATTTCTTCAAGCCATTTTCCATTTTTTCTCTGCGCAGAGAAACAGATGATATAATTTTTTTATTCATTCGATTATGCTTTTTTTTCTCCGCGTAAATATGATTATATTGAAAAATGAAAAAAGGACAAAATTTTCAATTGCCAAAGTCTCGGCAGATCCTAGAGGTGAGGGGAAGAAAAAAAATACTGATAAGGCTGGAAAACAGTGATTTTCATGGCAGCCGTTTTCAATCTTATCTGATGTCGTGTGCGACGATTACAATCGCCAACTTACTGGAGATAACCGGCTGCGTAAAAAAAAGAAGTTGAGAAGAAAAAAAATAAAAAACAGAGTAAAGTTTGATAAAAATGAGGGTGTAAAAAGGAGAGTGTGCCGTATAGAATCTTGCATCATCTCTCTCCCCATCAAGCCTTTATGAGCCATCTCATTTCTGTCCACACAACGTATATCCATCCCCCCAGTATATAAGCGATCACCGCTCAAAACATTTAGGGCTTGCCAGGCTAAGTACACATTTAATCATAATCTAATATTTAAAAGGTAATTTCACGGACTGTTTACCCCCATTGGACAATATCCACCCTATATTCCTCATCACCCCATGCATAAAAAAGAAGCCCTCTGACATTTCATCCCTCCCATCCAATTTATGAAACATAAACTGCACTTCCGGGTTTGATTTTTTACCGTCAATTGGAGTGGGAATTTGGGCGTTCAATATGGCTAATTTGTCGGTATGTAAAGGTAATTTGCCTTCGTGAAAATTAATTGGGAGAAAAGTTTGATGAATTTTCTATTGCTCACTATTAATTTAAAAAAATCCTGCCCATAAGCTGCTCTGCGATGTACGCCACATAAAGAAATTTAAATGAGAAATGCAATATACTACAGTTCTCACGTGAAAGTGATATCTATCAGGAAATGAGTATAACAAAATTTCAAATCCACGTGGCGGAATAATGAAAAAGTTAATTTATACCACAAGGTGTATAAACAAGCGCCACTCAAGTATTGCTACACGATAGGGCTTTTTGGCAACGGAGGGGGGATTACAATAGTCGTCGGTTTGATTAATCGAAACCAATTTGCACATTGATTACATCAGTGCGACTTTATGTTTTTTCACACAGAGAGCGTTAAAAAAAAAACCAGCATACACCTTCGAAATTGGACAAATATTTTGTTGAGGAATAAACTTGGTGGAGTAATGAGAGGCGCATGTGAATGAGAAGTCACATTTACCTGTGAATGTAAGATAATGTTTTACGAGTGAATTTTCTTAACACGTTTGTTATTCAAACGCACCTGCCCTTCGCTCGGTCGTTGAGCCATACGTAATGTTGGATTCACCCGCGCGTCAGGCCACTTAATTTATCCGACGCATATACATATACTCTATGCCATCGTATCGCGCAGCTTTCGTATATTTCTTGTTATCATGTGAAATCTTTTCAACCGGATACCATATTCCTCACACATGTATCTATGCATACACCCGCCGCAGGCTACCTACTGGGTCAGTTCATTGGGGATATATTTTGTAACAACTTCCTCACTTTGGAGATTATTCAAGTCTAATTAATTATACTTGAACTTTATTCACTCGCCTACCAATTTTATTTTTATACGTTCTCTAAGAAAACTTATTTATTATAATTATTGCGGTACAGAAAAAAATTGGCTAGGAATTATCGGCAATTGCGGTGGGAAAAAAATATTTTACTGCTCGGTAACACTTGGTGAGTGCTTAGTCAAAATTACACGCACGTGTTCATACTTTTTGTTAAATACCTGGGTGATTAACAGAAAAAATAGAAAAGTGGGGCTATCAAAATTGGCAACGGTTGACTGATGACATTGGGTACTTTTATTCGTGTAATCTGGTTGTGTTGATAGATCCGGAAACGCGTTGGGGACAAGGAAATTGAGATGGTGATACTGATATATGAGGGTGGGGGGGCGTGAAGGCGCACGAGTACTACGAAGGGTGAGGTTATAAATAACGATAAACTTATGACAAACAAATTACTTGGCACGGACTCGCCCCGACGACCGCCGTTTGGCTGTTATCGTATATCTAGCGTCTACAAATTAGCAACCGGTGTACACCCACAGTCGTTGGCAAAACTTGGGATGGACTCAGTGGGCATGCACACGTACGTGTGTGCGAGTGAAGCGTAGTGGGATAGAAATTACGAGTACTGGGAGTCCGAGCTCTGAATCTACCGCTGTGGGAGGAATACCGGCTAGCACGTATCATTGTATGGGGTTCAAGTTATATATGCGCGCACTCTACGTATCCACGCGGGGATTATCGAATTTGATATATATTTTTTGTGGAAGTATTGTTGGGATTCCATTGTCGGGTTAATCTCTCAAAAAAAATCAGTGGGAAAACTGAGTGATTTTTTATAGTCAATTTTCATGGCTATCACGACCAAGATGATAATTCTCACGCGGAGAAAAAAATTCTGTGGAAATTAGCAATTTAGCCGCTCGTGGAAAACTCCCGGACGCCTTCAGTCAAATTTGAGGACTCTTTATGCAAAATTATTTAGTTATTTAGTCCGTGAAAAATTCGCCAATTTATGAGGAAATTTGTTTGGCTCTCGTTTAAAATTGTCTCGACGTGTGCACAATTTTTGTTAATGATGGTGAATTTTTGCGGAATTCAAAGGGACCAGTTATTTCTGCTGAATTCTTAACAAATGCAAGTGGAGCGTACGTATAAAAGGACAATTAAAAAGAACACCTCGTTCCCTCTCAATATTTAGCAAACATTTTGAAATATTGAAGGACTCATTCAACGTCCGAGTGGGGCCAAAAAAACACAAATGGGCGTCTATTATTTCATACTCTCCGTACTTTTTCTTGCAAGTGGTCAATACATATTCGCACGATGTGTTAAATAATGTATTTAGAGGAGAGAGTGGAGAAGAAAGAAGTATGTGTATGGGTTTCTATTGATGGGGAGAGAGCGTGCGTTTTAAATTGTAAGTTGGTCGGGGGCTTTGACTCAAGTACTCTATACTTGGGATGAATAAGGGCTGGGCACTACGTAGGTACATATAAAAAGAGTTTAAAGATTTTTATCAATCGAGCGGCAAATGCATTTTTCACATCAACTGATAAATAATAATAAATCATTATATTTTTGCGGTAATTATGCCACTGTAACACCCGCGATTATTTTAAAAAACGGGGATTTATCTTGAAGGACACGATAAAGTGGATTAATTGCAGCCATAATTGTTTAAAAATTGAAGAAATAGCCAATTTATTTGAGGACTTAAGTACGCAATTTTTTAAATTCAAACTTCAGTGAATTTCAATGAAAAATTTGAACTACACACTCGATTATCAATTTAAATGAACTTACCAAAATTTGGAAATTTTCTCTCCAAATTTTTCAGTATCAAAACTCTCCACAATAACACACTCACGAAATATTGTCATTATTATGATAAATATCGTCACCAGACGGAGAAATTGCGACACCTCATTGTTCCAGAAGTCCCTGGATCCGTTGAACTCCGAAAATTATCATTGTCGGCCTCCCTCAAAGTCCCATCACCAAAAACTCTATTATTGTTATTATTATTTTAAAAATAATCATCAGAGCCCCTCCCGAGGCCATATGCCATGAGAATTCCACAGAACAAAAATTAAAAAACCAGAAAAAAAAGATTTAATCACAACTCGCGATTCACTCAACTTATCCTCCCGTCGCACACAATTTGTCAGATATTCTTTGTTATTAAATAATCATTTTTCACCTCGGCGATTAATTAAGATATAGCAATTTAACAACAACTCTCGATTACTGTTTTACCGTGAATATAATGAATCACTCCATGATTACCCGCATTTACGTTTAGCCGTGAGTTTTGATATTTGCCCGGTAAAAATGCGTATGTCCTAGTTGAACCTTTGGCTCAAAGCTTGACTAGGACGAAGAGAAAAAGGGGAGCAGAGAGGAACAACACAATCCGGTCAGGCTTGGATGGATAGTGGGGTATAGATGTACCCCCACACGATTACCAGCGGCGGGGCGTGGCTTGGGGCATAAGTGAGCCGGCAACCACGCCCACTTGAGGACTCACATTTTGCCGGGCGCTGTACCCCACCGTGCTTGAACCACTTTGCTGATAAAGCTGAGGGAAACAAAAAAATTGATGCATTAATCCGTGTATAGTGTGCGATTCTTATCCCAAGTAAGTTGGACTTTGGCAACTCAATTTGGACGAAATCGAGGATTCAATGCATACGATTGGTCCAATCCATTCAGCGGGAGTTGACAAATTTTCAGGAGAGCCATTCTTGGGAGGCAATAAATTCTTAGGTCCGTTAACATCCGATCCCGCTGATGTAATATTAATATAGTTGATTTGTTTTCCGACAACGCGGCTCCCGGATTTGGTTTTATGAAATCATTTAATCTCCGGGAACCGGTGAAATGACCCTTCCAAAAGAACACAGTTGGAGTGGTATAGGGTGAGTGACAGATTCGTACGGAGGGGGGGCGGGCGGGAGAGCGAGGAGAGGACTGTTGTCATGTGTTCGCGAATGAGGCGTCACCTCAACTGCCTAGTTGGAGGCTCATTCAACCAATGGCATCACTGCACCCCATTCCTCACCCCAATCTCACAGCTGAAGAGGGGGACAAAACCCCTCGCCAATCGTGGCAGAACCAGCAGCTCCGGGTGATCATTTGTGACGATGGGAGGAAAAAAAAACTGACGAGTTTGGAATAGTTAAAGTGCGAAAAGACGAGAGACGGCAAAAATGAGAAATGATAACACTAGACAATCATGGGTTATTATTTTCATATTTTTCTCTGCTGCTGCTCTGGGCAATCATTTTTATTATTGTCGGTGGATATTATAGTCTCCAGGGCGCCTAATGTAACCACCGATTTTTTTGCTGTCAATTATTAGGGGTACAGGCCTCCAACGGACCTCCAATGGCTGCCATGCATGTCACAATCGAATCACCAGATTACCAATTTTATTTATAAAACTTACGCTATTTTTTTTTTTTTTTTGGCGCTCAAGCCTGACGATTTTCTCAGCGGTCCTGGTGACTGGAAAATCGCGTCACCGCTGGCGATCCAATTATTTTCCGGGGAATGTCAAAAATTAAGTTTAAAAAGGCAGAACGGCCTATATAGGGGTGGCAGTCGAAATTTGCCCAAAGGCACCAGTGAAATTGCACCTTTAATCAAGATTTCTACCAATTTGTGAGCGCCGACGGTGCGAAGACAAAGCCCATTGTTGCCGCAACTGGTTGGGGTGAGGTTTCAAGTGTTCCACCGGAATGGGCAAGAAGAGACTCCATGCGTCTTCTATATTTTCACCTACAGCCGTCCCCATATGCATGCATACATCCAGTGAATCATCCGTAATTCACCATTCCATTACAGCAAACATGAAAATATCAAACGGAATATGAACAAAAAAAATAGAAAGTGAGAGGGAGAGAGAGTTAGAGAGCCGTCTAAATTCGGGAAAAAAAGTCACAGAAATTTTTCGTAATCTCTAGAATTGTGTAGAAAATTTGTCAAAAAAAAAAAACCAATGAATTTCCCCCCTATTATTAAAGTCTGCCGGGAAAAAATTTGGCCGGGAACGGAGAAGAATAGTGTGTTCATGTATATATTGTACTCGACGGGCAGGCAGACGCTCACAGGCAGCTTTCGAGCCACTCATATACTCTGATGTTTGTGTTTGCTAATTGTGAATTGTCTACTTCTTGGCCAAGCGCACCGAGTTGCCCCCAGTATATTCCCTCCGTGTACTCTTAATGCACACATTCACGTGGACCAAATGGTCTCTGAAGACTGTGGAGATTGAGGGTACTCGTGGACATATAGAGAATCATATACACAATATATGCGCAATGCTCAGACCTCTCTGTAATATTTGAATAGAATTTACATGTGCTCATGGACAAGTAACTGAATGCTGGAAAATTTGAAAATTGCAAAGAGTGGGGGGGCACAACGGGCCAAAATTAATGGTCACTTGAGAGGAGAAAAAAAATGTTAATTTTGCCAATCAAATTTTTTTTTACAATAATTTAAAGCGAATTTTACTGGAGGAATTCCGGGAATTTTATTAGCCGACGTAAATATGTGGGCCAATTTTTTTCCCTCAGTACAGTAAAAAATAGGGCCTGCATGTTTCCGGGTTCATTGAACCTGAAATCCAGCTAATAGTACTCACCGATTTTATTTTACAGGTATTATTATTATTATTTTATTTTGTATTTAAATAAAAATTGTTTTATCAATAGGTAATTTAGTCAGGTACAAATGATTACCTGTCGATGGTAAGTCTCGAGTTATCATCTGAGAGTAATTTGTCAACGCAGAAGTACGCCTCTAAAACTTCCAAAGTAGTCGGCTGGATGGCGGTGGAGCGGTAGCAGAGACCGGTCTAACCTCTTTGGGTTTAACCTTCTACTTGGATTGTTCTCATTCATGTCAATTCTGTAGCCGTATTTTTACACGATTTTTTAATTCTTCTGCTGCAATAAATAAGTACGTATTATTTACAGGGAGGCAGTAATAACTCTCATATAATTATCTAATTTTTAATTAAAGTGGAACATGCTGGCTCCTCATTTAATATTGTGGACAACTAACCTCTTCAATGGAATTGCAAAAAGACAATGCTTGTTATTTTTACATTTCATTGTTGTCCAATTCGTAAACTCGTTGTGTAAATATATTTTTTCCCTTTCAGGCGATAGTAATTTACAAACCATTTGATGAAGACTCATTTGCCTGGGAACAATAACAATAGAAATGGAAGACGGTTTTATTCCGCACATTTTAATCGGCAGTATTTTCTACATTTTTGGCTTGAAGTGGTGCTGTGAGTATGCTAAATTCTGGGAAACTCCCAGAAGATCCGAGGAGAGTTCATCAAAATCTCGAAAATTAGTGCGTAAATGTGAGAAATTATTTACAAATCATCCAATCGAGGGTAGCCTCAAACTAACAGCCACGGCTGTCGGTTTAATTGGCACAATGGTGGGTGGTCTTCCAGATACTGTAATTGTATCTCCAAAAGTTGTTCATGCAACAATTTATTTATTCTTCGCACTCTCCGGCCTAATTGACGTCTTGACATTTTACTTCCCTCGTAATATAACCAAGGGCCTAGCTAATTTAGCTCTAGCCCAGAGCTTCTTCGTTGAAGGATTTTTATTCGTCTGGGCAAGCCCGGACTACAGCATTGCCAATGGAATTCTGGCAGGTGTTGTCTGGACGACTGCATTTACCGTGGGTGCGGAGCTCATTTGGCCAGATCTTAAACTCCTGAGAGCAACTACAACTCTACTTCATGGGGGATGGATGGCTCATATGGTTCGAGTTTTTAGGGCCGAGATAGTGGGGCCGGATAAAATTGCCCTCGCCTTTTCCTGGCACATCGCTGCCGCATTTGCCGTTACCCTGATTGTTGTTGCCACTGCAAGAAGTTGTGTGCCTAAAATAAACATTGACGAACCCCCGGAGGTTCCAATTTATGATTACTGTAATGATCCACATGACATGTAGTATTAACTTGGTTAATTAAACAATTTTATTACTCCAGTGACTGAAAAGTATTAAGCCAATTATGATGTGCTCAATCTAATGAATTATTCTCATCATTTTTGTTGTTATATGAGATACAAATATACTTTGTGCCATTTATATTTTACTCAAGTATTTGTACTTTTGTATACAATAAAATCTTATCATAGAGACTGGTGGATCTTATTTTTTAAACTTTACTCATGTATTTGGCTTTTAAATCTGCCCCTTGCCTCACAATTAATGCCGAGTCCTTAAGTGCATCATATCGCCATCATGAGAATAAAACCTGAAGCTTCCTCTGATAATAACATGACAGAGCCAAGTGAATGAGTAACCGACCAAGCCCTTCTTCATCTATATGTCAAAAAAAATTTATTTGTACATAAATAATACATATAATATATTAAATTTGATAAACTAGTATTTTTTAAGTTTTGGTGTTCGCTGTGGAACTATAAAAAATGGTGAGTAATTATCGGTTGTCGGGGGGACAGATAAATAGGTTATAAATCATTCTACCGTTTCCGCAATATTTTTCACGCCCTCGGGTTAATGAGTAAAATTAATTGAACATTTATTTGACTTTTTTTTCACTTTCAGTCGGGCACTCTCAAACCTTACCTGACAGCGGTGAGACGTACACTCACAGCAGCTATGTGCATGGAGAATTTTCAGTCCCAAGTTGTTGAAAAACATAACAAGCCAGAAATCGAAGTTGGGATTAGTAAAGAATTATTGCTCACTCCAGTTATTATAAGTAGAAATGATAAAGAAAAAGTCCTCATCGAATCCAGTATCAATAGCATGAGGATCAGCATAGCTGTCAAGCAGGTTGATGATTTGGAGAAGATTCTCTGCCATAAATTCACAAGATTTATGATGATGAGGGCAGAGAATTTCATGATTCTGAGGAGAGTGCCAATCAAGGTGAAACTCAAACAGCTCAGATTAAAAAATGAAACTCAAATGATTTTTCGAAGCGAGAGGAAAAGAATGTTATGCTGCGTGATATTAATATTCATCGACTGTTACTGTTATTTTTCAGGGATACGATATCAGTTTTCTCATTACAAACATCCACGTGGAGCAAATGTACAAACACAAAATAGTTGATTTCGTTATTCACTTTATGGAGGAGATTGACAGGGAAATCAGTGAAATGAAACTGTCAATGAATGCTAGGGCTCGAATTTGTGCTGAGGAATTTTTGAAAAGGGTCTGTATAACATTTTCTACAGCTATGGATTGATCTCAGAGCTGATGAATAATTTCTTTTCTATTTTCTTCAATACAGTTTTAGAGTACAAAAATGGATTCAGGATATCTAAGCGGTATCATTGGAGTGGAAATTGCTGCACCCTCCGATGGATCATCAGCGAGCGACGAAATTCGGCAGTGTTTTTTTTTTAATTTTCGTACTTTAACAACCATTTGCAGATACGTATTTTAATTATGAATCATTGAAAAATCCATCAACTATGAATAGCAGTTGGCTGCCAGAAATGATTGGGAGGTAAAGTAGAAGATATTAAGGGAAAGTGTAATTATGTATTACGTGAACTATGAGTCGACGGAGTTTATTAAGAATAAAAAAATCCGCGTGGAAGTAATCATCTCATTATTTTGCCGTCTGTTGATGCTAAAAATGTCTCATTAATATTCACAACATATTATTACGACGGAATAGACGAGGGATGGAATATTTCTTCGTAAACTCTCATTGCAACATGAAACTATTGGATTTTCAATACGGACAGTTACCTGAGGACTGTGTGGATGCCCCCTGAATCGCGACACTGCAGAAGCGGTCGTGAGCCTCGTCAAACTGCAAAGTCCATCACGTCCACGACGTGCCCCGTTCGTTGTTTTTTTTTTCTTCCTCACGGTCTTTTCTTTTTCGTGCTGTAGGTGATGGAATCGGAATGCATTTGAGTTAACTCTCTGTACGCGTATACGTGTACAAGAGGATTGTTTTTATCTCATCATTGTTTTGTATTTGAATGATTTTCATCAGACCTTAAGCCGTTGTAAAATTAGCAATTATACTCTTGAGATTTTCACGCAAGATATTTGATATACAACTCATTAAATCGTCAGATTATTCATATTTTAATCCATCGAGAGGAATCATCTGCATCACCGTCCCAAATATTTCCTCAATTTGGACGTGGTTATCGCTCTCTTTGAAAATCTCTTCCTAAAAAAAAAAAATAATAAAACTACTAGAGCTGTAATTCTTTGCCTGCCGAGTGAATGGATAAAAATGATCAGTTGGATTTCCCAGAGGGCCAAACTGATTTAATAATAATGTAAATATCATTGAATTTGAATCCGAATGCCGCAGTGAAGTAGGAGCACGTACAGTACGCCGACGCAAAAGCGCGGCGGCGTTTGGGATGGAGTCGGCGTAGTCTGTGGCTTAGCATCAACCAGAACAGAAACGGGTGAACTATATGCAAGTGGCGGGGGAGGGGGGGAAAAAAGCTAAAAGAGAGAAAAAACCAGTGTCCATGAATTCAGTGGGACGAAGAGAATGAATAGATAGAAAAAAATATTAGGGAGTGGTGGGGCCAAAATAGCGGCGGGTGCAGACGACGGGTGGATAATCAGAAATCCGTGCGACATTCTCGGAAGAAAGGCGAGAAACGAATAATCAAGTTGTACAGATAAATTTTATTTGTTTATTTATTTATTTTTCCCTCAATAAGAGCATAAAGAGAATGCGTGTTTTTGGGCGCGGTGTTTCAGCACCCAACCCCTGTGTCCAACATCACATCAATAGCAATTGCGAGGGATTTATGGTCGGTAAAGAGTTCAAATTCAATGAAGTGGGTTTTACGTTAATCAGTGATTATTTTTGGAATATATTGCGACGGGTGTGTACAAAGAACCAGGAGTTTTTTTGAAAGTTCAAAATTATCCAGTACCACTCTGGAGTTTTTTTCAAAAATAACGTTTTTGGTGATAAGGAAGCAAATTGTTTAGAGTTGTTTCGGCGCATTTGCGCGCACCGGCTTCAGCCTGGATCGTCTCCACTACTCATGTTTATCCCAGATACCCTAAGGAGCTGTATGGTGGAACCAGATGTCTCTACTTACCTACAGGCCCCTTCCGTAGGACAGGTAATTGTTAGCAAATATATTTTTCATCCTCCTCCGTCCTAAGAAAATCGCGCTAATCAGCCCACTACAGCAGACTCACGACAATTTAACTCTCAACTTTGCCATTGCTCCATATCAGTATCAAAATCACCGGATTTTCAATTCAGCAACATCTTTCATGACTGAATAAAAAAAAATCATCCCTCTCAGGATGACAGGCCCAGGCCCAGACTTTAAATTCCTCCTCCCCAGTTCGCACACCCCCTCGCTATTTATCTCCATAAATTGCTGCTGATAATTTAATTCGATATATATTTGTTTCTCACCCTCTAGAGGAATGCAAATGCCACATTGCCCCCCTCCCCTATCGCGTTTCGTGTATGCAGCGTAATGTGTAATCACGTATGTGTGCGGTCTATGTCCCGCCAGACGGAGAGGAGTTTGGCTATCGATCGCATTTGCCAGCAGCCGCGTGGTCGCCGTTATTTCTCCTTCCTTGGTTTCTCTGAAACGACTATACAACTCTTCCTCTATCTATGACACCCATTTTGCAATATTCCTCTATGATTGCTGATTTTTTTTTAAATCTGCCGAAAGTCCAGAGATGTCGACTATTGCAAAATTACCAACTCCGCATTTAATCTACTCCTCTCCACTTCCTAAGCTACGTTAAAGACAAATAATGACAATGACAATAGCAATAATAGTACCAACAACACCAGCGGATGGGGGTAATTTTTGGTGGTCTAGTGGACGTACTAACTTGTAAGTAGTAAATATAATGAAGGGAAGCGGTGGCGGCGGCAGCGGTCGCGACGGCATCAGTTGATGCTCTTGGTTCGAGGGCAAATCTAGTAAGCTAGGACATGGACTATTAATAAACAGTGTTTGGGGGTGCCGTACCTGGCCGCCGCTTCTATGTGGCCGCCGCGGCGTGCGCCTTCTCTTTCTGGTGCTTACTGTGATTGTGTACGTTTATACACACTCTGTCTCACTTCACTGTAGTCTCGATTGGTGAGAAGAGTGCGGCCATCCACCGGCGTCTCAGTGTCGCCGCGACGACCGACGTCGTCTACTACGTCGTTAGATTTTCCCTCTCGTCTCACTAGAATTTTCAACTGTAAATGAAAGAGATACGAGAAATATTTGACAATTGTTCTTCATGATTTTAATATCTCTCGTGAAATTTTTTCCTCAATGAAAAAGAAAAAAAAATCCATTCACTCAATTGCAATTTTCTATGGAAGAACATTTTTGTGTCATTCGCTTACGATTTTTACAGTGTTAGAATTTTTCAATGCCCGACGCTTTGTTTCGACTCACTGCTCGTGTTTACTGAGTTGAGAGCTGACTTTGAGTGAGGGGAGAATGTCAAGGGAATTATTTCGAGGGGAAGATTTATAAATAAATTAAATAATGACTATTGATTGATTTTGAAAATCAAGTTTTCATTGGTATTTCTCGTTCGAGGGGGCTCGTTGCTCAGTGATGATTTAAAATATAAGGGGAATAATATAAAAATCAATTAAAAACATTAGTAGAGTGAATAAAACTTGCGAGACTACCTTAACGATCGTGATTGTTTGTGATTGTTGAGAATTTTCATTGATAAGTTGCGTGACGATTGTAGAGGGTGAATAAGACAGGATTAATAAGTGAGAATACAAGAGCAGATGAGGCCACGATCAACCTGTGTCCAGGAGGTGGAGGAGTACCGGTGTGACCTGCGCTACGGTTATTTCGGGAATACATGTTTCTGACAACCAGACGAAGATAGAAACGGACGTACGGTTGTGTGCCACAGCGGCCCCAGTCCTTGCGAGTACTCGATGGTTCGTTTCGACTATTTTCACTGTACAATTTTCCTTGTATTTTCCATGTCAATCATCATTACGAGGCCAAATTGATTGGGGAATTTTTTTCACAATTGTAAAATGTATTTTTTCAGTCTCTCTCACCGCACCATTGTGCAATTATTTCAACGTCACAATTAAATTAGTCTTAAATTCACGTTATCTTTAGAATATCCCCATCCATTCCGCGAAGCTCGAGCGCATTAAATTGTTTCTCCCAAGTATGCATTAATTATTAACAATAGCGTCCCTCAAGCACAGCCAGACAATCGCCAATGATGAATGAAGAGCTAAAAAATATTATTTATTATGTACTGATAACGATAGAAAAATATTCAATCATGAGCGCACGTAGCGAGGGACATCCATCACGTTCTTTCGAATCGGTCATTAATATTGTGTCTGACCACCTAAGACCACAACTACTAACGCGGCTGCTGGTTCTGTAACGCGTGCAAAGCCAACTCGTGCAGTGGCACTTGGAATTTGACCATCATATTCCAAAGAGATTCTCCACGAAGTTTCCCCGCCTCGGAGGATCCGCTATTTATCCTAATTAATCACTCCATAAATTTGATCAATGAGATAATTAGAGAGACAACGAACAATGTACGCAAGGGAAACGTTTGTTGGATTTTCTGTTGCAGGATGAGTTCCATCCATTCATTGAGGCCCTTCTTCCATTCGTGAAATCATTTTCATACACGTGGTTCAACTTACAAGCAGCCAAAAGGCGTTACTACAAGAAGCATGAGAAGCGAATGAGCTTAGAAGAAGAACGTCAATGTAAGGAGGAACTACAGGTAACTGAATGTTTTTTTTTCCCCCTCCATGTTTTACTCATCACTCACGACATGAAACAAAACAATCAATATTATATTAAATTGCATAAATTTATTTCATTTGCCGTGCTTATTTTGATCGTAACGCCCCGGCCTTGTTGACATTGATTAAACATTAGCAGTCGAGAGAGAAAAGAAAAGTGCGAATAAAATAATGGACATTGCAGCTGCAGGGCAGTTGTTATTGCTCCATAGGTGGGATATTTTACTAAAATCGAGTCACTGACTACAAACTAAATGACAAGAACAATAATAATAATAATAAAATAAGAAGTTTCAAAACTATTTCTGGCTCTAAACGACCTCGTGACGTTCTATCGCTTGGCCAGTAGCTCTCATCCGGACACATTTGTTCCATCTTCTTCATTCTGTTGTACACATACATCTCGTAAATCTGTACTCTATATAATACCGATACAATATGTATTCACCCCCCATCGTAGTAACGAAGAAATCGTATTTTTTTTTTTGGGCGAGGACTTGTTTTCCTTTCTCTGCGGCTTAAAATCATTAATCATCAATTTTTCATATTCATATGGTAATGAGTACTGCTCGATCGATATTCTTCAATGCCCTCAGCCCGATAGATCTTCAGTAAGTGCCCGGTCATGCACGGTAAAAAAATAAGATCGATATTTCCGATTTCGGAGAATTGAAATACCGATCAGTTGAAAATGAACAAAAAAATTTAGTTCTCGGATTTTATTTGAGTGCAGCTAAATTAGTGAGTAGCGGAATAAAGTTTACTGTCTTTAATAAAAATTATGGACACGTGCAGACAATTTTTAGCGAGAGGTAAATAAATTGAACTGAGAAGTATAATTTTTATAGTCCCCTCGATAACTTTTAGGAAGTAGTCAACAAATTTTACGAAGCGGTGCGGTAATTTTTCCCGGGCGGTGGAAATACGGCAGGATTATATAACGAAATGGTAATATCTACTGGATTTTCCTCCCCTTGTAGTCCTCACCTCAAAGACAGGGAGAAAGAGGGAGAGTATATTTTTTCCTACGAGAGCAGTGGGATAATAATGAGTCCTGTGGGCTCGGCTCAAGCCCTTGAATTATTGCCATTGATATCCCCCCGAATCGATTCACGCGAAAATGTAAATTTTTCTTTTACTGAAAATGGACGAGAAAAAAGAGAGACTCGAAATGGCCGAGAGCATAATCAGTCCACTCAGCAAAATTACTCGCTTCAAATTCGTAAATAAAAAGCCCTGAACTCATGTAATCATAGAAAAATGATACTTGCCTCTCTGTTCCACAAATGTAGAAATTTAAGAGCGAGGGAGGGAGGGCAAAAAACGAAGTAAAGGGCAAATACATACACAGGAGGGCAGACAGAGAGATAGACAGGCAGGCAGACAAACACATACAGAGACAAGTGCAACCACACGCGTATAGTGTACACGCCATCGCGACGGAGGCTGCGGCTACGCGGCGCCTACCAACCGACATCTATAATCTCTATGCGGATATCGATTTTCCACCCTGTATTTCCTAAATTTATGCAAACTAGCAGCCCTTCCCGCTGTCCGCTGTCCGCTGTCCGTTGCTCACCCTCTAACTGCTCTATCTCTCATCTTTGTTCATCTGTTCTTGGTTCCACAGTTCTTTGTACTTTATCATTGCACGCTGGAAAATCGTAGAGTCAAGTGGAGAAGCTAAACTCATTCAAGTAGAGCAAGGAGTCTTATTCAAGCGTAATACAGTCATATTTCAATTTTTAAATTGATGAGAAACGATTGTGATAAAAATGAGAAGAGATTCGATAAAAGAAAGACGCTTTCCCTGAACACTCCAAGGTGTCGAAAAGCTCGTGAATATTTTCCACGCAGAGAAATATTCAATAAAAATTACCAGCAACAAGACGAGAATTATATTTTGTCACGTAATTCGGGCGCGAAGTAAATTCGATAAAAAAATGTCAATCGTCAGAAAAATTTTACCATCTGTTCCCTTTACTATTCTCAAAGTCACCTGAATTATTGATCTCTCAGGAAGTCAAAATAGATAATAGAACGATAGTCAATTCCCATCGATCTTTGTTAATCTCGATCCCAATCCAACCCACCCATTTCATATTCATAAAAATTTTTTAAATTATCATTAAATATTCAAAGGAGAGTAAACCAATAAAACCAGGAATCCCGAGTGTACCCAAAGAGACAATTTACTTGAGAAAATACGTCTGGAACTGCTTGCCGCAATTTTTCACAAACAATTGCCATTCTCCATTGCACATTTAGAGAGCTCAGGCATACGAAAAAATGAGCATGAAAAGCTTGGGATGAAAAAAGCCAGAGAGGTGGATGGAAGAAAAAAAAATTAGTAGCAGAGAGAGGAACATCGTGGAAAATGCATGGCCAGTCGAACGGTCGATCGTACCCATCTAGTGGGTGGCAAGGGGGGAGGGGGAGGGTGGAGAAGACGACGTTGAGAAAGGATGAGCATGAGAATGAGAAGAAATTGGAGATGGGGGTAAAGCTGGAGCGCCTTTCTCCCTCCATTGCTCTTTTTTTTTTTTTCTCTCCTTCAGTCCTTGGTATTTACAGCACTTCGTGCAGACCTCGGAATTGCCTATAAAGAAATCGCAAAGTCGCTTTTGTTCACGTCATAATGTAGTAATGTAAAGAGGAAAGAGAAAACGAGAGGGATAGAGGGAGCGAGAGAGACTAGACACCCTCGGGACTCTTGCCAAATTAATAAATATATTTTCGCAAGTCCTCAGTCCTCGCCCCGCAACGGATTTTTTTTTGGGAAAATTTTATTTTTTACATAAATGTCCTTTAAATTGTAGGGCAAAAGACTGCAGAATAAATATGCAAATAAAATTAGTTGTATTGTAATCAATTAAAATTCATGCGCCCCCTGCTGCTGTATTTTTGTCGGCATTGTTGGAGGAAGTCAGAATAAAAATGAAAAGCGGGAAATAATCCGAGAATCGCATTGAGAAATGAGGCCTGCGCCCAAAAAAGTAAATCGATAGCCGCCCCGTTACATGTTATAGCTACATGATGTAACTATGTAGAACAAACTCTCGTGGGATGTGCGCATATATATTTCCGAGAAAAAGGACAAAGATCCTTCTTTCACCCGCTGTACTAGCCTATACATTACAATTCTGTGTGCACTTACGGGGCGGCCTGAATTTAACCGCTTTCACCCTTCCCCTCTATGTACTACCTTGTCGACTGTTTCTGCATTCGTCCCTCAAATTTGTGGTAGTCAATGGAAAATTCTGGAAAAGGGGGCTATTGTTAATTGTAAAGCATAGAAAAAAAAAAAGGGGGGAGTAATGCCGCAATGTCAAGTTGGACAATTTGATGTGGGTTTAACGGTTTCGAATTTTCGATAAAAATAGATAATTCAATAACTAGATCATAAATTCCTACATAACTGGGGTAAATGATACATATGCTGTTGATAATTTTTTTTTACTTCTCCGGTTGGGGTATATAAAGCATCTGTGGTGTCCCAGGAATGACGTAAATCACGATTTTCATTTTCTGCAAGTGAAAATAGATGTGTCGTCTTTTGAAGGAGAGCCGGAAAATCACAGCTAACAAAAATATGCAATAAAATCAAGGTCTCTAATACATTTCCGTTATTTTTCAAGACACTCTGAGCACTAACTTGGCAATAATATTTTCCATATTACGATCGAGGGGATAAATAAATATTTCCGTGCCTCTGTCTTCGTCTAGTAGATAAGCGCTATCGATATTGGGGAGCGAATTATTCCTTTCGGAGGAACATTTCCGACTCTACTTTTCTGTCTGGGATCTGTATGCATTAGAATTGCCATTCGTCATCATAAAAGAGATTAAGTGTTGACGGCCGCATGCGAAGGGACCGCTCTGGCATTATTGCAGAAAATTTGTGCGTATATTTACTATGTTGTTAAAAGAATTTTTCGATTTTCAAGATGAAGTGTAATTATTTTTGACGTCGTATAAAAATATAACTACACACGTAGAGAAATACTGATCAAGATTTTCTTTAATTTTTCTGGAGCGTTCCGTGAAGATTTTTCAACATTCAAGAATTTTTGCGTTCTTATTTTTTCGGTGACTGACCGAAGAATTTACAGAGAGTTAAAGATTTTCTTTTTCTGCGTCCAGATACTGGACATTCTAAATATGCAAAATAGTAATTATGGTATTTTCTACAATAAATGTTTTGACCACGCAGAGGCAGTCAAGAATGCGTCAAGACTTTACAACATATACTGACTTATTTACGTTGACGAAGGACAACCTGTGTTGAATACATGATTGAATTCCATGGCTCCCATTTGTTCTTTCTTTCTTGCTTTCGTCTTTCATTATATGCGGGATCTTGGTGGTTTATTTTTCCTTCATTTTACCCGGGCGCTCCCATGAACGGGAAATGTAATCGTGGGTGCAATGAATCGACGAGAGCAACATGCAAAATTCCACATACAGACCATCAATGCGATATGTAGAATTGTCTTGAATTATTTTCTATTCCACGTGTGACTCGCACGAGGTGAAATGAAAAGAGATTAGGATTTGTGTTGTGCATTTAGAACAGTGTAAAATTTCACGAGAGAATAAAATTCTACTCTGGCGGTTTGATTTTTATTTTTTCAGAATGAAAAATTAGAAGTGAAGCAGAAATGGGCCTCACGGCTTCTAGGAAAATTGAGAAAAGACATAACACAGGAGTACAGAGAGGACTTTGTCCTGAGTATAACCGGAAAAAGGCCGGCAATGTGTGTCCTGAGCAATCCTGATCAAAAGGGAAAAATGAGGCGAATCGATTGTTTGAGACAGGCGGATAAGGTGAATTTCTCATTTTCAAAATGTACAGAGAAATCAATGTGTCCATTATATCTTCTGAAGGATACCCTCCTATTTTGTTTATGATTCATAGGTCTGGAGGTTGGATCTAGTCATGGTGATCCTGTTCAAGGCAATACCATTAGAATCAACAGATGGTGAGCGCTTAGAAAAAACTGCCGAGTGCGCTCAACCAGGTCTGTGCGTGAATCCCTATCACATCAATGTCTCCGTCCGGGAACTCGATCTCTACCTTGCCAATTTTATCACGAGTCACGGTAAGTGCGATTGATTTTACTGTACGCGACATGGGGCTGAATTTTTTCTTCATTGATTAAAAAAAAAATCAGCGAAATTAACGAATCACTGCGCACCCCAAAATCATCGGAATTCCGTAAAATTTTCAAATTCGAGGGAGAGTTGACGAAAAAAAGGACTCTGAACTCGGCAAATTTTTAATTTGCTATGCGTATACTGGACTAACATCAGCGCCATTCTCTCGAGGTGCAGATACGGGAGCCTGACTCTATAAATAAATAGGCCCCTCTTCGTCACTGTGTTCCTCGGTTATGTAGATTTACATTCGTGATCGTCCTTATAATATCTCCGTAAATATCTACTAGACATCATCACATTGATAAAAATATATGAAACAGATAATCATCCTGAAGAGTATTAAAATGCAATTCTCCACTATAAACTTGATATGATAATCAGCAAGAGGATCCGATTAATGTTTTTTTTTTATCTAAAAAAATGTGGATAGCATTGCGTCATGATTGACAGCTGTACTAGCCTCGCGGCATAGAAACCTACGTTCCACACTTTTTAAGAGACGTCAACTTGAATATGAAAATAATTTATTATTGTCTATCCGATAATTAATAGTATCTCGCTAGTCGCGTTCGTTTAATCCCTCGCGAAATGCCTCAGAAGGTTCTGGACGTATATCACTCATGCCACCCTGGTATTTCGGTGGTATATTGCGCAATGATAGTTTGCACAAGGTGGAAACATTAATGCCACCACAACTTCCTCAAATATTGTTATTCATAAAAAATGAGAACATTCATTCTCAGCGAAAAAAAAAACCGACAAGGCCCGAATTGTAAAAATATTCATGGTAATTATTTTTCCATTATTTTTTATTGCAGAAGTGCTAAATGGAATTTGCAATACCAGTAAAGAAGAGGAACGACGACGAAAAGGTATACTGTTATTTAGAAAACATACTGTAATTTAAATTGTTGGAAATTTATCGTTGAAACATTATTAGACAAATGGAAGATATGAGTGAAATTAATATGTAGCGTTGGTTGGGTCTGTTGCCAGGTGGAGGGTATCACGAACTGTATAATGGTGTCGTATGCAACGATACGATCCTAGCTACTGGTGTCTTCAGCTCAAAGGAGCTTTGGATGCTTTCAAAAGGTACGGCGAACATTTTCCTAAGCTAAAGTCATCAAGCACAAATGATTTAATGAGAAAAGGGAAAAACGAGAACTGATAATATTGATGAACAAACGAATAGATTGTTTGGACAAACTTTGAGCATTGTGGATGCTTTCGAAAGGTAAATAGTAAGGCATGCATACACCCTTTGAAAGCATCCAAGATCATTTGAAGAGTATTAATGGATAGATAAAAATTTAATGAAAATTATTTGAAATTTTTGAGTTTAAAATCATTGAAGTTCGACGGTTATTTCTCGGGCCGGCGAAATAAAATTGTACTTTTTCATCCATCCAGTCGCACAGTAAATTAGTTTGCAATAGGGTGGTATTAATAGCAACAACGAACAATGCTGCAATGGGATAGTAGCTTGCCATCAAGTAATGAGTAGTTTCATTCTACCCCTTTAAAAATTCATCTTGTGTGTAATAAAACAGGAAAAAGTGATGAGACAAAGAGAAAAAAAATTAATGTCGTCTCTCGACTCATAAAAATTATATTTCAAGTCCCCAATTTCAGGGCTTCCTCGGGGATTACTTAACGAATCGGTGGCATATCGCGATGAGGTTGTATCTATTATAGATGAGGAAAAAAAAGAGGGAGACAGGGGAAACACATGCAATTCTCATAGAAATGATGAATCAAAGATTGAGAATAAAATAATACGTCGTAATGCGTGCGTTTGGTTTCAGCGTCCATACTGCATGACCTCAGCGACATGCAGCCTCAAATAAACGCGATCAAAATAGAGCACCCGCCGTACTACTGCAGCAGCTACACACCTCCGTCCGTGGCGTCCGCTGCGGATCATGCTCAGCCCGCGGCGAGCTTTAGTAAGTTTCATAATTAATGAAGCAGAAAAAAAAACATTGATTAGCGAAGTATTTAATGTGGAGATGACTGAGGGTGATTAGTGTCAGCTGGCGTGATAATTTTGATTAGTTTTTCAGTTTTGTCACCTTATGTAATAATAATTTAATGATTGGATATTGTATATCTAGGAGATAAGAGGAATAGGATTTGCAGAAATTTATGGACACTTGCATGGCTCGATGTTAGAGACACCTCTGCCCATCAGTTGATTTTTTTATTTTTTTTTTACTCAATATTAACTGATATTTTGTAGGTCCACCGCCGGTTCACCAATTAATACGCAATGACAAGACTGAAAAACCCCCCGTTTCCGTATCGAGCGCACCAAGTTTTTCACCTGTCCTGAGGCCTGAGGAGGGACACCGGGGAATGGATTCGCCTCACTCGCAGGCTGGTACGTTATCAATGAATATCACTAACGTTTTTGGGGGAAATGGGACAAATGAAATATTTCAATAACTGATGTACGCAAAAATTTCTCAAAAAGCAATGGAGAAAAATAAACAACTGAACAAGGCGATTATTTTTCTTGTCATTAGAAAGTAATGTTGGATAAAATGATTTCAATCATTCTATTCTAAATTCGCAAAAAAAAAAAAAAAATTGCACTTGCAGAGGAGAAAAAAAGTTATTGAAAGATACGCTGAGAAATTTGGGATTTGATGAAAGCCAATTAACGATGTGCTTCTTGAATTATTTTTTGCCTTCCGCCTCAGTATGTAAAATTATGTCCAAATAACTCTGGAAAATAATCCAACTAACTGTAAAAAAAATTGTCATTTATTTATTACTAAAAATCGACACTTTCGAAACGACCGAAAGATCGAACGGTTAAATCGATCGGAAAATCATACTGATCGATAGTGAAAAAAAAAGTATTTTTCTACGAATGAAATGTCCAGTGTGCGATAAACCCATTCTGAGCTGACTTAGGCATCGTAAGTGATATCGGCGATTATTCGTACGTTGAGAGCAATACCAGCATATTTGTGGATATCCAATACAGATTTATAATGCAGTAAAGAAACTTTTTATCATGTTGAGGAGAATATCATCGGGCCGTTATTTATCACCGACTCTAAGAATCATGATGGAGAAATTAATTGGTAACTAATCGTGGATTTACGCGTCATCTGTTTCAGTCTGAGCCCGAGCAAAATTGAGAGAAGCTCGCTAAGTCTACCAAAAGGTACATTTGTGATATGGTTAATATGATGTTATCTATCTACCTCTATGCGACATGTCTACGTACATGTACACGTATTTTTCGTAGACGTATGTGCGCACGGCTGTATATACATTTTTATGTATAAATAATATGATACATTATTATACGTTGAAAAATGTTGAGGAAGAACACTGAGAAGTAATCGTGACCCAGAATTTGGCTTCCCATTTTTTTTTCTGTTTTAAATAAAACGTGCGATGAATTTTCTCCACTTGCTTCACGAAATTTACTGATAATCGTCAATCTCTCATTACTGTCCATTTCCCATCGCTGCCAGCAGAACAAAAATTCATTTATATTTAATTTCACAATTACTTTGCATACAGTGTAGTTTGTCATAATTTTATGGACACGTTTTCCTCAACTTTTCTCTCCGTGTACGGGTATTATGGGTATGGGTATGTTGAAAGCGTGCGTTTGCCATTATTCACGAGTAAATGTATTTTTCAATATTATTATTTATTCTATTTCCTTGTCATCTTTCGAACTGCAACTGTCAATTTTATTTCTGTTGTTATTGGTGTTATTATTATCATCATTACAATTACTATTATCACATATATTTACCGATTATTCTTTGTTTATATTTATTTGAGTGATTTGTGATGCACTGAACATTGTCCAGAAGTGCTTGGGATTAGTATGAAGGAAGAATTAAGGATTCTCTAAGGCAATATATTTATTGATTCAATTATTTTAAATCATTGTCACATTTTCATTGCTTACAACACTCAAAAGTTTTTATTTTTGTTCCGGGAGGCGTAAAAACGTATAATCATCACAATTGATATTTTTTGTTAATTGTTGACAATTTATTGGTGATCATACGTTTAGAAAAAAATGAATTGATCGACTGGTATAATTTTCGAGACTACTTTGATAACGAAACGGTCTTATCTAGTCTCCTCAGTCGATTTTGGGGCTCTAGGGCAGAGAGATGACAAATTGCAGGTGTGAACTAGAGTTAAGAAACCGAAGAGAGGGGGGAAAAAAATTGATTGCGTCCGAAACGCAAATTTTTAGAATTCCGACAAAAAAAATGACAAATATGACGCGATATCACCTCCTCAGTGGATATATCAATATTGCATATCATATCCTTCCGATTCCGTAATGTACACCGATGAATGTGCTAAACTAGCCGCCTGCCAAGCTGTATGCACGATTGTTTGACACGATTACACAGTCTATCCTTATGCTGTCCATCTGCGCCCTAAATCATTGTTTCTTCGCGCGTGAAATACATAGCCAAAGCCCATACATTAATTTTTCAAAATTCAACTGACGTATTTTGGCCTCGTCACCGAGACGAAGGGAATAACTTTGTTTCTACTTCGTTTATGATTTTTAAACTTGAATCGCGAAATTTCCGCGAATAACGTCGAAGCTTTTGGCTATCTCTTTCAATTATTATCTGATAACTTTCGGCGGTGATTGATCCCTGAACCCGTCTCGTCAGTCGTGGAGAATGAGACTATTCGTGTGAGGAAAACTTGAAACTCTTAGAGAGTCCTAAAATATTGAACTTTGAGGAACAAAATGAATATGATATGATTGGAGTGTTGATATTTATAAAAAAATAATTTTTGCCTGTCCGATAGATCCGTCTGTATGGGGAGTAGTGGAAAATATTTGAGAAGTAATAAATGTATAATTCGAGGGGTTAAAAAAATTATTGGGCTTGAATATTTGAATTGTCCGCGAGAAGACAACTCAGATGGATCGGCGGACGGGCAAAGGAGATGATACTAATGAACTTTTAAATAATTGATTCACTAATATTAATCATCAAATAGCTCCTATCATCTTTATTATCGGTAAGCTAGCTGTCGCTGTCTATCTGTCTGATCTGTCTGTCTGTCTTGTGTCTATCTGTTATCTGTATTTCTTTTGTCTGATAGTGATGTCACTTAAATTTCTTGAAACCCGTACAATTCCTTGCTATTATCCATTATTTTGTTTTAATCTTCAATTTATGATCCTCATCTCCTGTATCCATTATCATTTCACTTGTATTCTTGGAATTAACAGCTTCGGCTCTGCACTAAACAGTATTTCCTTCAATTAATCTCTTATTTTTTCGTTAATTCTGTTGCCAAGATTATTTTGATTTTTCGTAAACTCGTATTGATGATAATACGGTAATGTTCAGCAATATTTGAACATTCCACAGGTACAGTTTCAAGAAATTTTACTGGAAAAAGAGATAGAGGAGTGAAAGTTCAAATCATTTTCACGTTTCGATATTTTTTAATTATTTTTTTTTTTTTCAACCATTCAACAATTTTTGAGATATTACAAGAGTCAAGGCTGTTATTCCCTTCTACGTACTACTACTACTATTACTATCATGAAACATTCTTATTATGATTATTAGATTTACGTATTATGTCTCACTCACTGTACACGGCCAATGCTCTGGGTATGTCGTATGCTGGATGTCATATTAATTGAAAATTCAAACTTCAATATGCATAATGGTAGTGGTGGGACAAAGTGAAACATTTGTCATCGACTGAAAATTCCAATATCTCCGGTTGAAAAGCCAAAAATATTAGGAATGCCAGTGAATGGCAAATCCTCCACACTTTGCTTTACTCTCCTCTATGTATAAAAACGCACTGATAAAAAAAAAAATACATATGTATGACATGAAATTCCGATTAAGGTATTTTGTTAATGCTCCATAATATTTCACTTAATTTACACTTTTATATTTTCAATCACCTTTTTTTCTTCACCTATTTACCTCTCTTGGAAACCTAAAGACCCTTAAGGATATTACGACGGGGTATGAAAAATCAATTAATCGATGAGGATTATTCAACTGATTACTCAATTGAGCTGATACTTTAGAATATATTTTAATTATTACGCACATGAAAAATTGAGTAATAATGGGGTGAAGAATGCTCATTTTATTCTCTGCATTTTTCAAACAACCGTCCCCCACCCCTCCCTGCTATAATAGCCTCAATTCATTGGAAAGAATATTCACGTATATATGTTCCATGTATCACTCTAAAGATATGCATTATATGTTGATTCAATATGTGTGATTTAAATACGAGGGTTGTTGCGATGTTTGGTGTTGTTTCCACTTATTCATTCATTTATGTCGTATATAATCCATATACGTGGAATATTTGATCTGGAAAATTATTTTATTTACATAAGCGAATCCGATGACGTTCTGCAGATAAAAATAATTGCCTTCAATTTTTTCAAATTTTGTCTGCGTTCTACATACTCGGAGAGACCAGTCCAGAGCGAGAAAAATTCTGGGGTCAATTGGAGCCCTCATCAATATTTAATTATCGGTAAATAATTGAGTTAGAGAGACTGGCTGTGACAATTTCCAGAATTTTTAAAACTTGACGGCAATTGTCCAGAATAATTGACGGATTCGCTCACATGTATATAATTATTTACACATGTTCAAGTTATATGGTTGATGTCAATGTTTTTAATTATAATCGATGTGTTTTATTCCTTTCACTCTACGAATTTTTTTTCATTGTTTCTTCCATTGATGTGATGTTACTCAATCATTATCTATTTTGCTATTCGATGTTTGTCGTTGCACAATGTGTACATATATCTAGGGAAAGACCTCTATTATATACTACTATTGTTTTAATTGTTATCAATTGATATTGTAACATAGTATATTATTTTGTCAAATTTATTCTAATTGATTTATTAATTTTTTTGTTCATTTCTTTCATGGGTCTTTCTTTATATTATATGATACATGTATATATCTATCGTTAGCACTGGTAACGGCGATGACATCGTTCTCGGTTGATCTCGTAGACTTTCGGAAATAAATATCAAATTGTCATCCATATACTCCAGCACTGAAGCAGTAAAAGCCTTGAAATTAAGTAAAATACTTTGGTGGTGACAGAAAAAATTTTTGCGAGCTGCGAACAGACATATACATGTACCTCAGCCAACCAAACCAGTCAAGCAGCCTCCGCGCTTCTCAAATCTATTCTAATGATCCGAAGAAAAGAGGCAGAAGATGGAAAATTTGTCCGATGATAATAATAATGAGGCCTATTTAAATTTTGTCTGTAATGAGTTTATTGAGGAAATTAAAAGGAAAGTGGTTTGGTTATTTGTTGGAAAAATCCAAGCGAAAGTGAAGATTTCAAGTTAATGAATTTCAATGAATACTGAATTTGTTTCAGGATTACATTCTCCTCATGAGGGTCTCGCCAGTGGTTCTAGTCAGGGCGGTAACATGGCCGGTCTCGCCTATTACCAGCCCGAGCACTCGGTCTCGAGCGGTGTTGTCAAATACCCTGAAAACGGCCACGACACATTATCAGATTTTGTTACGTTCGTTTGTCAAGAGGCTGAGAATACTCAGCAACTACCCCAGGTAGCTTCCGTATCCTCCCAGTAGAATGAATTTTATATGATTTAAAATTCCGTGCTCCACTCACTCTGGGAGTATAATCCAACTGGAATAATCAGTTGAGCTAAATAATGAGTAAATTTATGAGGAAAATTATTTAAAATTATTTGTACTGTCTGCATGGAGAGACTCTCTTCACAAACTGAAGAGCATTGTTGCCCAGAGCGAGAGGACCGGAGAAATAATGTCTGTTGAATGATTGGTATGCGAATTTTCCAGGCACAATTAACTGGCCAACGCACTGGTGTACAAAAGTTCTCGCAGTATTACCCGAGCTCAATGTTACCGCCACCACCACCGGCACCAATGGCAAGGCCGGTGGCAATAATACGCTCAACCGGTGAATTGAGTGCAACTGGCTCCGGCTCACCGCCCAATTCATCGACGTCACCAATAGATCCTGCCGATCTCAACAGCACCAATCAAGATCAACAACTGGCAGCAGCCGCAGCAGCAGCCGCTGCTGTGGGTCTTGTTGGATCCTCAGGTTGTCAGAGTAGTGTCGACACTAGTGGAAGAAAGAGTCCAGCTCGAATTCTCGTGACCGCGCCACATACCAGTAGAGAATATACGTTTGCACATTTTCATTCGCAGCCTGGCCAGGTAGAGGCCATACATTATTGATAAGCAATTGAAATCAACGGCTTCCTAGGTTTTTTTTTAATAACAAAAATTATTTTCTTCTTCCAGCAAATATTCACTTACCCAACGATAAGTTCAATGTCTGGCGTGATATCACCCACAAATCTCTCCCTCTTCTCATCACCGGTGTCAGTAACACGACCTGTGGCCACTCAGAGATCAGTGGCCAGTATTCCACCACGCTGGAATACAGCACCATTCATCAATCTAGAAGATGATTACAACATGATTGCTCCAATTATTGCCGGCACCCCCGGTGAGCCCTCCTCATCAATCGACGATGGTGAGTATCTACCCAGAAATATTTCCCATATTTCGCTTGCTATTGTCCTCCAAAGTCTAGGCCAGTGTCGCGTTGAGTTGTCAGAACTGAGGGATCGCATGATAAACCTAAAAGAAAAGTTTACCACTTGCAGACCGATACTTTCATTCAGTACACACGAGCAGCATGGACAAAAGCGGCTCCGGGGCTCTAATTGGTAATGATATTGTCAATCAAGATCCCAACACTCATCATCATCATCAAGCTCAATCCCAGCAACAGCAGCAGTCGCAGCAGATACTCCAAGAAAAAAATGGCAGGCCAAAGTCACCACCGTGACCCATGGATACTCGTTGCGCGCGTCACCAGGAGGCGACCTCGTCATCGGAATCATCATTTGGGGCTCTCTCAATGCGAGTCTCTTAATTACAATACCATGACTTCATTTAATTATTTGACGTTCAGTCGGTGGGAGAAAAATTGTTTCGTATCGCTACAAAAAATTTTTCTAATTGAAATTTATTGCTGTTGTAATTTTCCTGATGTTAGGAGACTGTTTCAGTTGGTTCTTCCAGTTGGTATTTGGCCAAATTGCAAATCGCGCACTATCCTTTCATTTTTACTAGCATTTCGTTTTCATATCAATGGGTTTAATACAATTCAGTCGTAATTCTCTCTTCATCTTTGTAATCTCTCAAGTGAAAGGCTTGGAGGGGACTATTCGATAATTAAGAGATAAAAAAAAAATCATTACTGTTTATTTCCTCAACACGGAGAGAAATATTCAATGAAAATTACGCAAGAATCATTTTACCCCAGAAAAAAAATATTCTTGGATGTCTAAGAATTCTTTTGCGTTTGCTGATAATTTTGATTGGATATGTCTCCACATGAATGGAATATTTGGGAAAAAAGGAAAATTCTCTTGGGTAAAACAGTTTTTTCTCTTCCAGATTTTGTTCATTGACAAATAAGTTCACGATGGACTAACGAGCTCCCAGTTAAAATTTTCACTATTAATAGCAATAAGTAAACGTTGCTAGAACAGATTGGAAAAATAATTATGTTACGCATTAGGAGTTTATTTTTTGAAGATATAGTTTGCTAAATGAATTGAGCTGATAATAAAAAATCCTTGACTATATTTTAGGCCTGTATTTGCTCAGACTAATTGTGTATCAGTCACCACAGGCTATTAAGTAGAAAAAAAAACGAAGTAAGCCAGAGTTAAATAATATTTATAATGAGAAGGAAGCAAAACAATTTTGACATAAGACATTGAGTGAGTTTGAATTAGTAATTTTGTGAATAGATGTGAAATGATATGGTAAATTGCGTGCGTATACGTATGAACAAATTATCTATTGATATTATTAACAGTGAAGATGATGAGCATAAAGGGGAATTTGTCACGGGGCAATACTCGAAAATACAATTTTTTCACTGTGGCCAAGTCATATGTTTAACAAAAATTATATGCCCGGTGATGAGGAGTTCTCATACAACTCATACAAAAAATAAATTCTTATCATCTATGGATCTTTAAATCGAAATATAAACAGAAATGGAAAAACAATTGTTGAAATTTCTGAGTGCTTTTTTTTTTACTATGCTTTACTCTTTTTTTTTTTATTCTCATCAAACCTGAGAACAATAGGAGAGTATTTTAATTACAATATGTATTTCGTAAATAAGAGTTTTGTAAAGAGGGCAGGGATTAAAAACGAGATAAAACATTTTCCGAACTTTGTGTCAAAAGATTCGGAATTTTCAACCTTCAGGGTGTAGTTATTAATGTATTGTGTATATAGTTTAACGAGAATTCTTGGCGATTTAGTTTGCTTAACATGGAGGAAGGCATATTATAAAGAAATCATTGATTTTACTTTGCACATGTTGAATCGAAAAAAAAAACCAAGAAAAAAAATGAAACGAAACAAGTGGAATTATTTTTTGACGGCATTGATTACATTTCATTTATTCATTTTATCCCTTTCTCCTCACTCTGTAATGGAAGATAGTTCTAGGGGAATATTACTATTTTTGGGTTCGATATTTTTAAATAAAATAAAAGGAAATAAAATCCTTTTAAACTGATGGGATTGAGCTCAATAAATGTTCCATTTATATTCTTTCAATTGCAATTAAGATAGTTAACATCTAACAGCTTGAATAAAAAATGGAAGATCCGAAAAAAAAAAATCGAGAATAAGATTTTTTGTTTCCTGGGAATTGCATCAAATATAGTCAATTACTGGTGCTGTTTGCAAGAATTTTAACGAATTTTCCAATGGAAAATCGTGTCAACGTGTGAACAACTGAATTGAACAGAGATGAATGAATCATGATTTGTATATAAATTCAATGCTCCATATATTTTTATTTCCATTGGCAGTTGACTTGAAAAATGAAAAGACACTTCTTCCAATTCGCTCTAATTTGCATCTAACATATTCAGCAAAAAAAAACATAGTAGAATTAACAAGAAACGTTACTGTTTTTTGGAATTCCGGTAATTGAACAATCACTTCATGATGTCTTGTTTACCAGCGCAGATGTGCTAATAAAAAAGACCGCATAAAATTAATTCTTCAATTTCCGAGTTTCGAAGCTCACTAGCGATTTCTACTGAATTAGAATTGTTGGTCAATCCTCGCCGAAAAAAATGGTCAGTATCGAGAAAAAAATTTAGAAACCCGACGAAAAAATTGCAATGATTTACAACGACCCTCAAGCTACTAATACACCTATTCCCATGATTACATATTACTACTCTTATTATTACCACTACTATTGCTATTACAATTACTCTAACAACAACTACTACTATTATTACGACTACTACTATTGTTAGTATTACTACTATTACTACTAAAATTAATACTATAACTAATACCACCACCATCACCTACTACCGCCACTACTTTAGAGAGGAAGGTTTCGTTGAAAAAGCGATAGACGGAAAAAAAAGACCTAAAGATCTATTTAAAAAAAAATTCAAGGTTGATGTTCCAAGAGGTGAACTCATAAATGACAATTTCCTAATTTTTGAAAGATTTTTCTCGTGCGTCGGTTGGTTTCCCCGAAGAGGACTGACAAGTGTCCTAATAAATACTAAATTGTGAAATTATGGGAATACGACAATTGTTGGCAAAATAACGCCCGTTTTAACATTAGGCTCAGCATTATTTATTGGCAGCTATAATTATGTCTTTCACTTTTTTTTTGTATATTCAAAAAGCCGATGGCCTATGAGAACATTGAAAGACAGTAGTTATCGTGACTGCGATGGGGGAAAAATAATGAAAAATAGAGGAGGGCTTTTATTATTAATGCAGTTGTTGAATAATTATATCGTGTCTTTTGTAAATAGTATCCTATTTATTCTAAACGACATAATACTCCAGAATGGTAAAATAACTTAAGCTTCATGCAACGAGAATGATTGAAATATCTGCAAAGTCATATTTATATAGGAATATTGCGGTAAATTAGTGCTTGAAGAGTGCTGTGCAAAAGGTAAATAAGGAAATATTTCTTGCATTTTTCTTGCGTAAAAAATGATCTTGGGGATGGTAAAAATTGTTTTATCATTGGAAATGATATTAAAAAAAAACATTTACGTTCCTTTCACAGTGCCATTCAACAATAGTCAAAATTGATGGATTTTGAACATGGACAATTAAATTTTTTCAACAGCTGCTGAGAAATGACACAAGAGAGAGAAGAAATATTAAATTTTCACTGTAGATAACTCAGTAAATAGGATGCTAACTCGAGTGCAAAGCGGAAAATTTGTAAATTTATCGAGAATCCATTATTCAGAAAGAAAACGAAAACTAGTAGGCTTAAGTGAATCTAAAATATGAGAAAACCTTAATTTGATAGCCACAAACGATACGTTATTTCCATAAAAAAAAATGAAAAAAAACCTGAAAAAAAAACTCATTTATTTTCACTCGGAGAAAAATAAAAAAAATATAGGTGAAATAAATACCGAAGTAAAATGCACTCGTCTTCGTTGCATCTGCAGGGTGGCCCGGGACAGTACTATTGATAAAATTCTGTAGATTATAGGGATAACAAGGAACATTTTTCAGCTGCAAGGTAAAAAAAAATGATGAATTTTCAACTGAAAATAAAAATTGGAAACAATTTGTCAAAAAGAGACTGAAAATTTAAGTCCGTCGGGTTACCCGAAAGAGCTTCTCGTACATTGTCTCGAGCTGCCTTGAACCGAAAGTGCATTACTGTAGAGAAACGCAAAGATGGCAAAAATCTTTAGATTACAATTAATAAAATAAAAATGCTGAAAAAAAATAAACTAAAAAAAACCCAAGTGTGAAAGTTTTCCACGCCTCGCGGTATTATTTTGCGGGTGGAGTCGACTGAATATATTAGAATAAATACAATGAAGCACGAACGAGAAAAAAAAACAATTAAACTGTATGACGGTCAAATGCTGAATTATATTGACCAAAATTGCAATACCATATAGCTTAAGGAATAAAGAACAAGTCACGAGAATTGCAAGTAGCTCAAAAATTATCGACGACTATAGACATCCTATTGATGCAAAAAAAGATCAACCAGGAACTACCAAAGCTTTCATAACAAGTGAGGAAATAAGAGTTGAATTGATAAATTAAAATAATAAACTGACATTTTTTTAACGACCATGGAAAAAAAAAATTCATCAACCGTGCCACGTGACAATTGTTCTAAATTCATTGTATTTTTCTTTCACCATCAAAACTACAGGATTAAAAATTATTCTCCCAGCAATTGCAACAATGAGAAAATTCATTGACGATGGAGGATTTTTTGTTGATTCCTCAATTCTCTCCGTAGTTCAAATGAATAACAATAAAATAAAAGACGATAATAGTGCAATACTAATTGATATTGATGCTGCAATACCACTCAATGGAAAAATTACAGAAAAAAAAAAATGTACATTGAGCCAATGCAGTATTATTGAGTAGTGCAATTTGTACAAAGTATCTGAAGATTATGTGAGAGTCACCCGAGGGAGTAGTAGTTTATTTGTAGTATCTATGAGAAACCCAAATAACTCAAGCGAAATGAAATGAAAGAAAATAAATAAATAAATAAACAACTAAATGAAAGCAGCGAATAGGATTTCTTGTGGCTGAGAAATTGATATTTCATTGTTTTAAACAAATGTTATTTCCTTGATTCTTTTCTACGATTATGAACACAGTTCATGTTATATATCAGGGATTAGACTAATTAGTACGGAGCCGTATTGAAAGTGACGGATTAATAGGATTTGAAAAAAAAAAACTAATAATTTAGAGAAAAAAAAATAAATAAATAAAAATAATTAAATAAATAAACAAGCAAGGCAAGGTGGTGATAGTGGTGGCAACATGAAGGCAAAAATTCATTGATACAAACAACTTGAAGAAAATAAATTTAGAGAGAATAATGTGATAGTCGCATAAAGTTAGTTTCCTTTAAGCGTCGCAATAATTAAAAATAATAACGATTAAGGATAATAATAATAATAATAATAATAATATTAATAATGATATTGAGTGAGCGTTCCGTGAAACAAACAAGAGGAGAAAAAAAAAAAACATTAATATTCCTTCTCGAGTGAAAGGGAAAATTAAGATAAATTCTAGAAAGTAGTAGAATGGAGGAAATGATTGCGGGTAATTGTTTATCACCTTGCCGCGTCAATTATACGTCGTGTCCATACTGACTCAATTATTGTGTATTATATATATTCGACAATATTGATGATTAAAATCTCTTACTACATGAAACAGCTGTTGCTTTCATTGACAATTATGGTGAGAAAAAATCGTGAAGAACTTTGTCTGGTGCTATTATTTATAAATGACCTTCATTTTAATGATTTTTGTTATTACTTTCTTCCAGCGGTCTTTGTTGAAAATTAATCAATAGAAATAAGGTCCCGGTGGATATTCAACATTTGCTGGGTCACATTCCCTCTCTTATTGAGGATATTTCATCAGGCTGAAAAAATAATTACAGTTGACAAATGAATTTGCTCACAGAGACGACATTGGTAATGATATTTCTCCATATATTTATTACCACAAATAGTTGATACAATACTGAATCATAAAAATACTCATCTGTTCCCATTATAATACAATACTTGTTCTTTCTAAATTCATTTTTATCTTTAAGTACGAGAATCAATATTCTAAAGACTCGATGTCCAAGTACCATCGTGAAAAAATGCAATAATAGCGAGAAAAAACTGTAAATTGTACCCTGAATGAAAAGAAAAAAAATCTAACACTTCCTTATTTTTTGTATTTGTTACTTCGTAATTGCATTTGTCCCTTGCCAAATGAGGATTACGAAATCCGCTGTTTTTTCTATATTTCCGAATTTAAGGAAAACAAAAACATTTGGACTGTTTAACTGGCTCCTGCATGCGTCTCGTAAATACCTTCAGTAGCTGACAGTGCACCCTACAGATGAAGAAAAAATAATAATTTGTTTTAAATATCATTGGAGGCAACTCTCACGAATTTTTACGTTGAAAAAATGTTTTTCCACCTGATTTTCACATCAACGTGTTCAAGAACTTCTCCATCACAATTCCAGACACTAACCGTAGGCCTCGCATGATTGGTACTGATGGTATCGGCTGAGGACAATTGTGGAAAAGTTTGAAATGTAAATTCTCGGGCCCGATAGACTTCGACGAATGGAAGATCGTACTGAAATTTTCATTTATTTATTTCTCAATAGTAATATTAATTAAAAATAATAAAATGTACCCACCACATTTTTATTTTTGCTGCTCAATCTCCATAACATCCTGATATTATTCATGAGCGACGTGTGTCGGACTAGAATTATGTCAAGACAGCCGTCCCCTATGTGACAGTGAGGACTGAATCCTTGTGGGCACTTTGAGCAGGCACAGGAGACATTAGCACCATTGACCATAAAAAATTTCCCCCTGACTATCAACTTTCCTTGTGACATATTAAAAAATTATCCATAATTATTATGCACTGATTGATAAATTTGTGATAATGGATGATGAAAGACAATCTCACTCGATATTTCGTGGTCTCTTTTCTCATTGCACGCGCGACTCACGCACCGACTGCAGTTCTTCATGCATCGAGTACTTGCGGCCGGATGACAAGGGTCGGAGAGCAGTTCAATCTCCCCTTCGTAGCCCTTATTGGCAATAATTTTTTTGAAACCTAGAATCACCGTGATTAGAATAAAACATTCTCCAGTGACTTGAGGAAAAATTATTACCAGAGTAATCGTATCGTTGAGGCCCCATCCACCTGAATTTTTCGCTGTCCTTGACGACATCCCCGAGATAACCATAGCTCAATACACTGGCATATAATCTGTGTAAGCTGCGATTGCCATGGACAGAAGACAGATCTAGTCCAGCAGTATCACCGAAAATAATGTGAATAACAGAAGTTTGGACATCGGTTGTTCCGTGAAGGCTGTAGGCAAGAGTATCAGTACTGCCACTAGGTATTACACCCACTGGAATTGGGGGTTGGGGTAGGATGACGTTGGAGTCATCAGAATCAACTTGGAGATCCCTGGCCGTTCTCAAAACGAGCCCATTGAACACCTCCGCAAATGTCCCATCGCCACCAACGCAAACAATTGCCTGTCCAAATAATAATCATCATGAGTGATTTAGTACTCAATTTATTTACCCAAAAAAAATACCTGAAACCCATCTAAACTTGAATTGAGTAGAATATCCTTGATATGCCCAGCTCTCTCAGTCATAATCATTTTCGTATCTATCCCCGCTATTCTCATGAGGGGCTGCACATCTTTCTCCCATATTTTCTCTCCTTTCTTCTTGCCTCCGTAAGGATTAACGAAGACCAGAATTTTCCTCGGCCGGCTAGCGATATCTACGAATGATTATTCATATTAGCACATCTCAATTAACTAGTACTTACAAATATTAAAAAAAAAAACATTCAATGTCGTTTTAATTAAACCAATTCGCCTGGATTAAATTTAATTCTCTCAGAGTTAACTTACTCAGAAGATAATTCCGGATTGTTTTTACCCAGGACGCCACTTGTCTCGAATCCGTATGATACATGACAACATTGTGATGACTCCACTGATTATTCGGCCCTCGCGCAGCATAATGTAATATGAAACTGTTGGGCGATGATCCAGGTAGTGGAGTGGCAGAATTTTTTCCGCTGATCCAGGTTTCAGGGATATAATTGTCGCCATAATTTACGGCTAATGCATCGGTCAACGGCAAAGTCCATCTGGCTGAGAGAATTAATTCATCGTCATGTCATTTTTTGCTGGGATTTTTTAAAAAATAGAGAAATACCAATCTCCAGACAATTAACTTATCTACACATCGTCTAACTGCCCTATCAGACAGCAATGACTCTATCATACTCTCTCCTTTTTACCTACGTCTACACTGAAAAAATACAATTTCACTGATTAAATATTCTTCTGTAAACAATTCTCCCGGAATTTCGAGCGTTTGTTTCTCCAGAACAAAAATTGTTAACAAAATCATATCGTCCTCTCAGTGTAAACGCTTCAAAAAATATTACATACAGATATATACAGAGTACTATATACTTAGTGGCTCATGGATTATCGAAGTGATTTTTAAAGAATTCATATGTAAAAAGAATGGCACGGGTAAAAGTGCAGTGAAGGTTAACAGGTGAGTCAAGGTAAACCGGGCGGTGTGCAGATGATTAGAACTTCCTTCAAAAACTAGAAGCCGAGTCTGACGAGGCGCTCTCATCATTTTTAAATAATCGCTGAATAATACCCACCAATGGTGTCCCCTCTCCGAGTTAATTTAAATATTTATATTGCAAAAATGAGGATAGGCAAATTATTCTTTCAATATTAGACAATAGCATCTTTTGGTGGGTAAAAAGAAATATAATTGAGGTGAATTATCGTTAAAACTGAATTTTTTTAGCGGATGAAACGGGGAAAGGAGGAAAAAATATTACGTCAATTGCAAAATGAGCGAAATAATGTGCTTGAAATTGTTTTTCCTCCCATCGGTAGGTAAATTACTCACTGTAAGGTGGCTTTTCCGTTTCCCAGATGAGGGTACCACGGTGAAAATACACCCTACACCTTTTTTTTTTAATCACAAACGTATTTAAGAGTACAGAACCCGAGGAGTGATCATTCTCCATTGTCCTTGGTACTATCACAAGTTTCACCACTTCCAATAGATCGCTCTAAATAGCCAGTGTATTTTGTAGGCTCTGTTTTTATCTAAATTACAGTAATTCAATAATTCCTGGATTACAACGACAAACATTGAATAATAAATATCACATTTTGTTTTTTCATGCACACATTATTGATCTGGCAAGATTGATGCGGTATCGGATGGACTACAGACAAACAAAATTGATTACTCTATTTACTGATTGTTGTACTGTGCAGTACAACAAATTGTGGAATTTTTTTCCCACCAGAAAAAGAGGAACATTGTATTGTTGGTAGTTGGAAAGGCGACGAGTGTAGTTAACGCTCAAATACGCGTGTACGTACTGAGGTTTGTACGAGGCTCTTTCCACTTCCAGAGTCTGCCTACCTATATGACGTTTAACATTTCCCTTTCTCCTTGGCGTTGACCGATGTTATATACCGCCAACCGCTGCAATCGAACTATTGTCCCGAGCATTTTTTTTTCTCTCACTGGAAGCGGTATTTTGTTGAAGATATTGTAAAACTCCGAGTATGGGCGCAATTGATGCAAAAAAAAATTCGTTTTTGCTGGTCGGTAGAGAGAAAAAAAAATTAATGGGGAAATAGACTGCGGCGGGTTTTTCGTTTTTTTTTTATTTTGATTCTTTTAGTGGGTTACGAGATTGTGAGGTACCTTTGCGGATATTTGTTTCACTGATAATACACTGATATTGACTCCATTCTTCATGTTATGAAGAATTATCACTATTCGCAATGTCGCCAGGTGTCTCTTCAAGAATTTTACGCATGCGCGGTAGATTGATAAAGATTTTTGATAAGGGGGTTTGCATTCTTAAATTCCCGATGGAAAAAATTAAAATATTGCAATTTTTTATTTTAATAACCG